>PVIY010035013.1:0-26674 GCA_004026745.1 Myrmecophaga tridactyla
CAAACAGAGTTGAGAGGTTATCCTGGAGGTTATTCTTATGCATTAAATAGATATATCACCTTTTTAGGTAAGGTGTAATGGAGAAGCTGGAGGGAACTGCCTGAAGATGGAGAGCTGTGTTCCAGTAGCCATGTTTCTTGAAGATGATTGTATAATGATATAGCTTTTGCAATGTGATTGTGTGATCGTGAAAACCTTGTGTCTGATGCTCCTTGACGAGTAAAACATGGATTAAAAATAAAGAAATAATGGGGGAACAAATGCTAAAATAAATTTAGTAGATTGAAATGCTAGTGATCAATGAAAGGGAGGGGTAAGGGGTAGGTATGTATGAATTTTTTTCTGTTTTCTTTTTAATTTGCTTTTCTGAATTGATGCAAATGTTCTAAGAAATGATCATGATAATGAACATACAACTATGTGATGATATTGTGAGTTACTGATTATATATCAAGAATGGAATGATCACATGGTAAGAATGTGTTTGTATGTGGTTATGTTTAATAAATAAATAAATACTATATTACTAAAAAAAAAAGAGAAGAAGCTCAGGCTGTCTGGAGTGATGCAAATGTTCTGAAAAATGATCATGGTGATGAATATACATACTACGTGATCATGCTGTGAGCCATTGATTGTACACCATGCATGGAATGTTTGTTAAGAATGTTCACGTCATATGTTGTTTTGGTTTGATAATAAAAAATAAATTACAAATAAAGAAGTTAGGGCTGAGCCCGACTAACCCAACGGGCTGAGGTGCAGGACCTGGGGCTCCAAGAGGAGGGGAAGCTGCCCTGAAGGAGGGGGACAGAAGAAAACCTCCCCTAAAGCACCCTCAGGGAGCCCTGGTCATGGTCCAGAGCCACCCCGCACCCGGCGAGCACATGCTGCTTCCCTAATCAGGTCCAGGTCTGTGGATTTCTTACCTTTAGGGTTATAGCAGGTCTCAAAGACATGCAGCTGATGGGGATTGTGCGTGAACGTGAACACCTTAATCATGGAGTCCAAGACAACCACAATTCTGAGAAGAAAAATAGCATCAGGTTCCCTCTCCCCAAAAGTGAAACTCCATTTGTCATTCTTATTCTTATCATTTTGAAACTTAGCAACGCTCCAAACACCACATATAACAAGGCTCATTCTTGTGCCTAGCTCCAAGTATGGGGTGTCTTTGTTACCCCCGGATCTGAGCCCCTCTCTGAAGGGGAGGACGAGGACACCATGAGCAGAAGTCTGACTGGCTCAACTTTGTGATGTTTGAAAAACATCCTCAAATATCTCACCTACAGTACAAACCAAGTATGTACAAACTAAGCAGGGCAGACATTCCATTTTACACTCTTATAGGTATATCTTGGCAATTAAGAAAAGCCTGAAAGTAAAAGATCCTGGATTTGTTCAAGCATTTGCATTTTAAGGGCCTTTAAATACTGACATTACTGGAAACAATGAACCTACATAAAAATGCAGGGGTGACACACACGAGTTAAAATTAAAATTGTTTAGCCTCTTTTTGTCCTCCCCAAAACAGAGTGGAAATTTTAGAGTTTAATATCTAAGTCACATCAAATCAAAATCCAAACTAATGAAACTTTGCTATATCTTGCTCAAGGTGCTAGAGCAACTTTCTACATTCTCCTAAATGCCTTCAATACAGACAGGGAACTCTGGCCACCTTCTCCAGAAGACTCTCCTGAACTGTCCTGTATCTTCGGAGCATTTGGAAAAGGATAGGCTTGGGACTGTCCTTGCCACCTCCCTGCTGGAATTAGCCCTACTGGCAGGCTGCTGAAGGAGGAAAGCAAAGGGGGGGTGGGGCAAGCCAAGCACCTGACCCTGTAGCCCCAACAGCTGTTGCCTCCAGCTGAACCCAGAGAGCCAGCGAGAGTCACAAGTATTTCAGTATCTTCAGAGAAAGTGAACATTCCATTTGTAGAAATGATTTATAATAAACCTACCTATCTCGCCGCAATTTGACTGCTTTGACTTCTGTAGAAAACTCTATTTCAATAACAGTCTTCTTTTTCAGGTCGTCCCATATCATCACTGAAATGTTAGAAAGTTGCCATTACGGCTGGCGGGAGCCACGCATCACCTCAAGGCATTTCTGAAGGTCCTGAGGTCCCAGAGGCCCTGCCCTCACATCTCAGACCCAGTGCTCTCCCCACCCGGACTCCTGTCCACTGCCTGCCAGGCCACAGACACACACAGCCAGGCGGGTGGACGTGCAGGGACACACCTTCCTTCACTCCACGGCAGCCACAAACACCCTCTATCTCTCCGCTGCCTCCACCTAGGTATCTCACACACCCACTGAAAGCCTCAGGCATTCCATCTCTTACACAAGCAGCCATCCACACACACACGGGGGTGCAACCACATCTGTGACACAGGGGATGGGATACAGGGGGGCAGGGGACCAGACAGAGGAGGGCTGGAGACACATGCACCCATACGTGTACCCTCATGCACATACACATGCACCCACACCACATGCACGCCCACACACTGCATGCACACAGACTGTATACCTACACACACACACACACACACACACACACACGTGCGGCCACACCACATATACTCACACACACACACACAGGCATACACATGCAGCCACCCAAACATACCATGTGCCCCTACACACACACACATTTACAGCCACACTACATATACCCACACGCTCACACACCCAAAGGCACACACGTGCACCGGCATGCACACACATCACATGCACCCACACACGTGTACCTACGCACATACACATGCCCCCATACTATGTGTACCCCCCACAGCCCCACGCACACATGTGCGCCCACACATACCACATGCACCCATATACATACATGTGCATTTATACACACCCACAAGCACACCCACATGCAAACGTGGAACCACACGTACACACTGTACACACACATACATACGCACCCACATATACACACACACAATATTCCAAATCTTTGTGGCTACCAACTTAACGCTCTGTGACCAGTGAGTGGCTCACAGAAGGAAAAAAAATTCCTTACTCCTTGCTTTAAAACGAATCCATGACATTCGATACACTAACATACAGGGGAATACACAGAGGCTTGGTGGGCCCCGAGTTTCCATTCAGCTGACGTCAGTGGGGGAGCAGCACCCCGAAGAGTGGCAGAGGCCAGGCACCTCCCCACTACTTTTCCCCAGGAAGCCCCCAGTACTTGACAGGACAGCCCATGGACACAGTGCTCAGGGCACCCTCCCCAGGAGGCAGGGCCACCTTACCTTTGTTGGGAGGATATTTGGGCTTTTTTCCACCACCAACTAAAGCTAAATAGTTGCAGCGAAATAACATTTCAACATGGCCAACTCCTCCTTCTAGGAATTCTGAAATGACAGTTTTAAAAGTTTAAAAAGAAGGTAAACACATGGAATATTCAGCATTGTACTTTTAATCAACAATTTATACCCAATTATCATCAGAAATGAGAACAGTTATTGGCTGGAAAAAAACATCGGCTACAGGTTTCAGCCTGCCCTTGGCCTACTGGCAAGGAACAGCATTTTCAGGTATGACTGTTGAACACACAGCACCTGAGAATGAGCAGAGAAAAATGTGTGGAAGAGATAAGTTCACATTTTAAGATGCAACAAGAGCTATGTGCGCTGAGAAAGCATATTAAAAACTGTGATACAAAAGCCATCTCTTTTTGTTTTAAACATCTATTGCACTAAGGTCTGAAGCACTTGAAAATGTGCACAAATTATGATGTTCACATCCTCTGTGACAGAGGGGAGGCCAGCGCTACTCTCAGCAGGGCTGTGGCAGGAACAATGTTCTCAAAGGAAGCCAGCCCATTCCATACTGGTTGGTTTACCGAGCTAGATACCGGGGGCCAGCAGGGGGACAGACACAGGGGGACAGGGGATGGGACACGGGGACAGGGAACCAGACAGAGGGAGGCCAGACACAGGGGGGCAGGGGGCTGGGCCCGACACAGGGGGACAGGGAACTATACATGGAGGGGGCAGACACAGGGGACAGGGAACAGGACAGGGGCTGGACTCAGGGGATGGGATATAGGGGATGGGACAAAGGGGATGGGACACAGGGCAACAGGGCACCAGACAAAGGGGGGCCAGATGGGGGGGCTGGACATCGGGGGGTCAGACTGGAGGCCAGATACAGGGGGACAGGGGATGGGACACAGGAAAGGGGTTGGGACACAGGGGAACAGAGGGCCAGACATGGGAGGGCTGGACACACGGGGCTCAGACCAGGGTCCCTCCAACCCAGTTCAGCCCCTCAGTGCTCTCTAGCTGCCAAGCCCGAGGGACAGTGAGAGCAGAGTGAAGCACAAGTGAGAAACCAAAGCACTGATGATTAGTAAGATCACCTCAAAACCAACCTCTGCCTCTTCAGCCAGAGCAGACAAGAGTTGCTCAGCTCCTTTATGAGACATTTAAATTCAAAGCCATCCCAAGAAGACTTTATATTTAATATCACTTATAGTGAGAAGACAGATCCTCAAGTAGAGTTGTGTCCCCTGCATGAGGTCCAGGCCTTGGTTTAGTGGGGAATTACTGACAAACCAAGTGCAAAAGGAGACCTTCAATGCAAACCCAAGCAATTACAAAACCTTAGACAAGCGAGGAAAATCAACTTTCAAAATATCCTTATCAAGATAATCAAATGGCCCAAAGTCAACAGAAAATCACAAAGTGTATGAAGATGCAGGTAGATATGACCCACCCAAATGACCAAAATAAAACAGCTGAGATATAGACTTTGGAACAATTAATCAAAGATGTTCATATAACTCTCGTAAATAAATTCAACAGGTTGGTAAAGGATATCAAGAAGATACTACAAGGGCATAGAGAAGAATTTGAAAGAATAGAAAAACAGTAAATATTGCAGAGATGAAAGATACTGTAGACTAAATGAGAAATATACTAGAGACACACAATAGCAGATGTGAAGAGGCAGAAGAAAGAATACACGAATAAGACAGAACAACTGAATTTAAGCACCCAAAAGAACAAATGGCAAAAAAAAAGAAGGAAAAACTGGACTTGGATCTCAGGGAAATGATGGACAACATGAAGTGCACAAATATATTGGTGTCCCAGAAGGAGAAGAGAAAAATAAAGGGCAAGAAAGATTAGATGAGGAGATAATGGGTGAAAATTTCCCAACCCTAGTAAAAGACATAAATATGCAAATCAAAGAAGCCCATACTCCAAGAAGCATGCTAATCAGACTCTCAAATACTGAAAAGAAGGAGAAAGCCCTGAAAGCAACTAGAGAAAAACGATTCACCACATATAAGGGAAGCCACATCAGACTAAATTCGGACTACTCAACAAGCACAATGGAGGTGAGAAGTCAGTGGCAAAAAATGTAAGATTCTGAAAGAGAAAGACTTCCAGCCAAGAATTCTTTATCCAGCAAACTTGACCTTCAAAGGTGAGGGAGATTCCCGGAGTCTGCCCATGCCCCCCAAAAAAGTGAGGGAGAAATTAAAATGTTCACAGACAAATACTGAGAGAATATTTTAATAAGAGACTGGCCCTACAAGAAATATTAAAGGGAGTGCTGCTGGCTGAAAAAAAAAAAAAAAAGACAGGAGAGGGAGGTCTAGAGGAGAGCACAGAAAAGAAGAGTGTATCAGTAAGGGTAATTTAAAGGATAAAAACAGAGACAGAAAAGAATATATAGATCTGACAAATAAAAACCAAAGGATAATATGGTAAATTCAAGAACTGCCTTTACAGTAATAACTTTGAACATTAGTGGACTAAAAACACCAATTAAAAGAGATACATGGACAGAATAGATTAAAAAAAATATGATCCATCTATATGCTGCTTACAAGAGACTCATCTTAGACCCAAGGATACAAATAGATTGAAATTGAAAGGATGGAAAACGATATTCTATGGAAGATGTAACCAAAAGAAAGCAGGAGTAAGCTATATTAATCATAGATAAAATAGAGTTTAAATGTAAAGATGTCATAAAAGACAAGGAAGGAAGGATACTACATATTGATGAAATGGAAAATTCACAAAGAAGAAATAATAATCATAAATGTTTATGCTCCCAATCAAGGAAGTCCAAAAAGCAAACATTGGCAAACTGAAGGGAGCAACAGATGTTTCAAAAATAACATTGGGAGGCTTCAATACACCACTCTCTTCTATAGACAGAGCAACCAGACAGAAGATGAACAAGGAAACAGAGAACTTAAGCAATGGGAGAAACGATTTAGACCTAAAAACATATATACATATTGTTATACCCCAAAACAATAGAACATACATTCTTCTCTAGTCTTGGTGGAACATTCTCCAGGATAAATCATATGTGGGGACACAAAACAGGTCTTAATAAATTTTAAAAGACTGAAATTATTCACAGCACTTTCTCTGACCAGAATGGAATGAAGCTGGAAATCAATAACAACCAAAGAACCAGATTAAATAATACACTCTTAAATAATCAATGGGTCAAAGAAGAAATTGCTAGAGAAATCAGTAAATATCTAGAGACAAATGAAAATGAGAATACAACATATCAGAAATTATGGGATGCAGCGAAGGCAATGCTAAGAGGGAAACTGTTGTCCTAAGATGCCTATATTAAAAAAGAAGAAAGAACAAAAATCGAGGACCTAACTGCTCACCTGGAGGCCCTAAAGAAAAAAACAGCAAATTAACCCCAAAGCAAACGGAAGAAGAGAAATAACAAAGACTAATGCAAAAATAAATGAACTGGAGAACAACAACAGAAACAACAGAATCAACAAAATCAAACGCTAGTTCTTTGGAAAATCACTAAAACTGATGGATCCCTGGCTAGGCTGACAATGAAAAAAAGAGAGAGGATGCAAATAAACAAATTCAGGAAGGAGAGGGTTGTCATTATCATGGACCCTGAAGAAATAATAAAAATAAATAAATAAAAGGATATTATAAAATCATAAGAGGATATTCGCCAACAAACTTGACAGCTTAGATGAAATGGACAAATTCCTAGAAACACAAGGACTATCTATACTGACTCAAGAAGAAACAGAACTATCCCAGAGACCCGAGTTCATTCCTGGTGCCTGCCCATGCAAAGAAAAAAAAGAAGAAACAGAACAGCTCAACAAACCAATCACAAGTAAAGAGATTCAAATGTCATCAAAAATCTTCCTACAGACAGGCAAGATGGCAGCTTAGTGAGGTATGGAATTTAGTTTGTCCTCCAGAGCAGCTAATAGCCAGGAACTGTACAGAACAACTTGACTGGGCTACATCAATGACCGAACACACAGTGTACATCAGTCTGGATCAAGTGGACCAGCTGAGATCCCACACAGGACTGTAACTTCCCCAAGCTCGAGAGGCCGGCACCCCTCCCCTACTGGCACAGCAGCCTTGTTCCCCAAGGGGAAAAGAAAGAAACTTTACTAGCAGCAGGGGCTTAGCTCAACCAAGCTTCACTTGGTGAATTAATTAACAAATTGTGACTACTGAAAATAGGACCCCAGCAAAGATAATCCTAGAATAAGCACTAAAGGTACTAGCAGTTTTTGCCCCAGCACAGAGGGGGTGGGGCTGATGGAAAAAGGGAAAAAAACAAAACTGAGGCTTTCTCAGTCAGACAGTACAAAATACTGGGAAAGGACGGTACCCTAAAAAAGAGGGGGGGCACAGAGAGCCTCGAGATATAATGAGCCATGTACCAACTTAAACTCTTGATTGACAAATCCAAGGAGTGGGGGTCCTGTTCTGAGAAGGACTGTTTTTTTTTTCCTTTATTTTTGCTGTGTTTCTACTACTTAACAGCCTATCAGAACTAGAAGCCTTCACAGGCACCAGCTCTAACTCAGGCAAGGGTGGAATTAAGCAACTCTGAGAACCAAAATTCAGGTGAAAAAAGTTAATTTCTTAAAGACCATACCCCCCCCCCAAGAAAAAGGTGGGACCTAGATCAAGTGGAATGCCTCCCCCAAGGAATTCAGGCCCCAGGGACTGGAAAACTGAAGCAATTAATGCCAACCTACAACCTCTCCTCTGTCTGAGCCACCACCCCAGCAGGGAGAGTCTATTGAAGTTATAGGCACATCACTTTATGCTGCTGGGAAGCCATAGGCAGACAAGCGACAAGTGGCACATGCTGGGCAAGATAGGAAAAACACAGTCTAGAGGCTTCACTGGGAAGTCTGACAACCTGCTGGGTCTCACCCTCAGAGAAAACTGATGCTGGCAACTCTTTCCTCCTAAGACATGGGCCAGTCTCGTCTGGGGAATATCTGACTGGGGTCAATAATATCTGAGGAGACCCTTCTAAAAAAAATCAATCTTGTGGGAGCTACTGTTTCTTCTAATCCCTATTCAGTACTATAGGTTGGAAACTTGATTAGGTCATCTCAACGGAGAAGTGGCTCAACCAATTGTGGCTATTAAACTTGATTAGATGGAAATATGTCTCCACCCATTCTAAGTGGGTCTTGATTTGTTTACTGGGATCCTATAAAAGAGGAGACATTTTGGAGAGAGTTCTTTTTGAGAATGAGGAGAGAACCACAGAACCATGACAGAATGACAAGAGAACCAGAGTCCACCAGCCAGCGACCTTTGGAGATGAAGAAGGAGAAAGCTGCAGGAGAGTTTCATGAAGCAAGGGGCCTAGAGAAGAAGCTAGTAGACACTGCCATGTTCACCACATGCCTTTCCAGCTAAGAGAGAAACCCTGAATTTTATCAGCCTTTTTTTGAGTGGAGGTAACCTCTCGTTTGTGCCTTAATTTGGACATTTCTATAGACTTGCTTTAACTGGGACATTTTCTTGGCCTTAGAACTGTAAACTAGTAACTTATTAAATTCTTCTTTTTAAAAGCCATCCATTTCTGGTATATTGCATTCCAGAAGCTAGCCAAACTAGAACAGGGCAAAGGCCTAAACCCACCTTCTACCTCAGCCTCAGCCTCAGTCTCAACTATGCCCCTGGCAGGGACAGAGTCTACTGAGAATTGAAGGCTCTGCATCACGTTACACTGGTGGCGAGCTGAGGGGTGACAAGTGCCACATGCTGGGCAAGCCCCCCGCACCTGGGACAGAGTAGACTCTTCAATAAATGGTGCTTGGAGAACTGGATATCCATATGCAAAAGAATGAAAATAGGATCCATATCTCACACCCCATGCAAAAATCAACTCAAAATAGATCAAAGACCCAAACATTAGAGCTAAGACCATAAAACTTTTAGAAGAAAATGTAGGGAAATATTTTATAAATCTTGTGATAGAAGGTGGCTTCCTAGACCTAACATCAAAAGCACAAGCAATGAAGAAAGAAATAGATTAACAGGTGTGCTGGTTTTAAAGGATGTATGAACCTTAGAAAAGCCATGTTTTCATCCTAATTCCATTTTGTAAAAGCAGCCGTTTCTTCTAATCCTTATTCAATACTATATGCTTGAAACTGTAATTAGATCATCTCCTTGGAGATGTGATTTAATCAAGAGTGGTTGTTAAGCTGGATTAGGTGACGACATGTCTCCACCCATTCAGGTGGGTCTTGATTAGTTTCTGAAGTCCTATAAAAGAGGAAACATTTTGGAGAATGAGGTGATTCAGAGAGAGCAGAGAAGAACGACATAGCCATGAGAAGCAGAGAGCCCACAAGCCAGCAACCTCTGGAGATAAAGAAGGAAAACGTCTCCTGGGGAGTTTCATGAAACAGGAAGCCAGGAGAGAAAGCTAGTAGATGACGCTGTGTTCGCCATGTGCCCTTCCAACCGAGAGAGATACTCTGACTGTGCTCGCCATGTGCCTACTCACTTGAGAGAGAAACCCTGAACTTCATCAGCCTTCTTGAACCAAGATATCTTTCCCTGGATGCCTCTGATTGGACATTTCTATAGACTTGTAATTGGGACATTTTCTCGGCCTTATAACTGTAAACTAGCAACTTACTAAATTCCCCTTTTTAAAAGTCATTCCATTTCTGGTATTCTGTATTCTGGCAGCTAGCAAACTAAAACAGGATCTTCTCAAAATTAAACACTTTTGTGCATCAAAGAACTAGGGTTCTCTAGAGAAACAGAATCAGCAGGAAATATCTGTAGATATAAAATTAATAAAAGTGTCTCACATGACCGTGGGAATGTAGAGTCCAAAATCCATAGGGCAGATTGTGAAACTGACAACTCTGATGAAGGGTCGGGACAAACTCCATAGGAGAGGCTCACTGGCTGAAGCAGGAAGAGAGATTGTCTCTTCCGAATTCTCCTTAAAAGCCTTCCAGTGATTAGATTAAACATCATTCACTGAAGAGGACCCCCCCCTTAGCTGATTACAAGTGCAATCAGCTGTGGATGCAGGCGACATGATCATGATTTAATTCTATGAAATGTCCTCATAGCAACACACAGGTCAGCACTTGCCCAACCAGACAAACGGGTACCACCACCTGGCTAAGTTGACACATGAACCTGACCATGACAGCCAGGAAAGTAAAAAAGGTAGCCTACACAATGGGAGACCATATTTGGAACCACATATCAGATATGGGTTTAACAGCCAGAACATATGAAGAGATTCTACAACTCAACAATGAAAAAACAAACAACCCAAATAAAAAATGGGCAAAAGACATAAATAGACACTTCTAAGAAGACAAAATATGAATGGCTAGAAGGCACATGAAAAGATGCTCAACTTCACTGGCTATTAGGGAAATGCAAATCAAAAGCACAATGAGGTATTATCTCACACCCACTAGAATGCCCATTTAAAAAAAAAACACTCAGAGAAGTACAAGTGCTGGAGAGGATGTGGAGAAAGAGGCACATTTATCCACTGCTGGTGGGATGTAAAATGCTTCAACCACTGTGGAAGGCAGTGTGGCAGTTCCTCAGGAAGCTAAGTATAGAATTGCCATACAATCCAGCATCCCATTACTGAATATATTTTCAGAGGAACTGAAGGCAAAGACCCAAACAGACAATTGCACACCAGTGTTTACTGAAGCATTATTTACGACTGCCAAGAGTTAGAAACAGTCCAAATGGCCATTAACAAATGAGTAGTTAAACAAGCCATGGCATATATACACAATGGAATATTATGCAGCTATGAGACAGAATAAAGTCACAACACATATAACAATGCGGATGGACCTTAAGGACATTATGCTGAATGAAATTAGCCAGAAACAAAAGGTCAAATACTGTATGGTCTCACATTGAACTAACATTAATGAGAGGACTTTGAGAGTTAAAGTTGAGAACACAGGATTATCAGAAGATAGAAAGAAGGTAGTGTTCTAGTTTGCTAGTTGCCAGAATGCAACATACCAGAAATGGAGCAGCTTTTAAAAAGGGGAATTTAATAAGTTACAAGTTAACAGCTTTTAGGCCATGGAAATGTCCCAATTAAAGCAAGTCTGTAGAAATGTCCAATCTAAGGCATCCAGGGAAAGATTAAAGAAGGCAATGAAGTTCAGGGTTTCTCTCTCAAGTGGAAAGAGACATGGCGAACACAGGGTTTCTCTTTTAGCTAGACAGACATGTGGTGAACACAGCATCATCAGCTAGCTTCCTCTCCAGCTCCCTGGGAGGCGTTTTCCTTCTTCATCTCCAAAAGCCACTGGCTTGTGGACCCTGCTTCATGGATCTGGTGTTCTGCTCTGCTCTCTCTGAATCTCCTCTTTTCTCCAAAATGTCCCCTCTTTTATAGGATTCCAGTAAAGTAATCAAGACCCATCTGGAATGGGTGGAGACACATCTCCACCTAATCCAGCTTAATACCCACACTGATTAACACCTCCATGGAGACAATCTAATTAAAGTTTCCAACACACATACTGAATAGGGATTAGAAGAAACGGTTGCCTTTACAAAATGGGATCAGGTCTAAAATATGGCTTTTCTAGGGTACATAAATCATTTCAAACCAGCACAGGCAGAGATCAGACATTTGATGCTAAAGGAGTACAGAATGTTCAACAGGATTGATTATAGAGACACAGAAATGGACAGCATAACATTCTCTCATGGCAGCACAATACTGTAAGTACACCGAAAAAAGATGAGTATGAGTTTGGTTGAAAGAGGAAGGTTAGGGGCATGTGTGACACCAGAAAGAAAGACAGAAGATAAAGATTTGACTGTATAACATCACAGAGTCTAGAGTGATCAATGATGGTGATTAAATGTGCAAATATAAAAACGTTTCTGCATGAGGGAGAACAAATGAATGTCCACAGTGCAAGGTGTTGAAAATGGGAATTACACAGGGCAAAAATATAATCAATGAAAGGTAGGGTCTATAGACAACAGTAACACTGTAATATATTTCCACTAAAAGTAATACAAGCATTATACCAAAAAGCATATGTCAACAAGCGGCATAAGGGAAGGGGTGTGGGATATTCTCTGTGGAAGAAAAAAGGAAAAGTCCTCATATAGATTGTGGTGGCAAAGTCATGGCTATGTGATTATACCAGGAATAACTGATTTTTTTACTTAGGTTTGCGTGGATGATGTGTGAATAAAACTGTTTAAAACTGAAAAAAAAAGTATCGACAAAGTTCCTGGCTCATGCACCCCCCCCGCAAAAAAAGTATTTGCAAAGTCCCTTGAGGGACTGGAGAAAAAATATGGGGCTATTAAATTTTCCCACCTGGGAAACCCCAGATACTCTCTCAAACACTAGGGACTCCCAAGGCAATAGGCCAAGTCCTTGATCTTTTTTTTTTTTTTTTTTAATTGAGATATCTTCATGCACTATACGGTCCATCCAAAGTATACAATCAATGGTTTACAGCAGCATCACGTAGTTGTGTATTCAACACCATGATCATTTTTAGAATATGTGCATCATTCCAGAAAAAGAAATAAAAAGAAAAACATACATCCCATATCCTTTACCCCTCCCTCTCACTGACCACTAGTATTTCATCTACCCAACTTTTTTACCCCTAATACCCCCATTATCTATTCATTTTTTTGTCATTTTTTACTCATCTGTCCATAGCTTGGATAAAGGGAACGTCAGCCACTTTCTCATTTTTCATAGTCACACTGTAAAAGATACATAGTTACACAAATGTCTTCCTGAATCAAGGCTACTGGAATACAGTTCAATGGCTTCAGGTACCTCTCTCTGGTCACACCAATACACCATGAACTAAAAAGGGATAGCTATATAATGAATAAGAATATGCTCCAGGATAACCTCTCAACTCTGAAATCTCTCAGCCACTGAAACACTGTCTCACTTCTCTCTTCTCCCTTTTAGCCAAGAAGGTTTTCTCAACCCCGTGATGCAAGTTCTGGCTCATGCCGGGAGTCCTGTCCACGTTGCCAGGGAGATTTACACTCCTGGGAATCATGTTCCATGTAGGGGGGAGGGCAGTGAGTTTACTTGTTCAGTTAGTTTAGAGAGAGAGGCCACATCTGAGCAACAAAAGAGGTTCTCTGGGGATAACTCATAGGCAAAATTACAAGTAGGTTTAGCTTCTCCTTTGCAGGAATAGGTTTGATAAGGGCTAGGCCCAAGATCAAGGGCTTGGTCTATTAAACTGGTTGTCCCCACTGCTTGCGAGATCATCGGGAATTCCCCAAGTGGGGAAGTTTAATATTTCCTTCTTTCTCCCCAGTCCCTCCAGGGGGCTCTCTAAACACTTTTTTATCCTCTGCCCCAATTACTGTGGGATGTATCAGGGCATCACACTGACCTGTACAAACCAACAAGATCTCACACCCTATTCAAGATTCAAATTATGGTGTTTGAATAAATTGACCATACAAGTTAGATTAGATACTGTGCTTCCAAAAATATAAATTTTGCACCAAATAAACATCTCTTCCTTTGGTTTCACATAGAAGTTGGGGTTTTAAAATAAAGACCATATCATCCCTTATCATGTATTCGGCTTACTTTAGCCCCATCCAGATCAGTTTCATTCATATCTCTAGTTGAAGGCTGATCACTTTTCCAAGTTTTTAAAACAGTTCCTGTATGGGGTAATGCTGACTTTAGCTTCAGGGCTCTAGATCTGAGTCTCAGGTGTCACACAAATACCCGAAGTTCCAGGAAACACTAGCTTATACACAAATAGTTCAGCATCTCAGAATTTAGAAATAAGAGTTACAACTCCAGAACAGATGTGACTGCTGTAAAAGCTTACAATCAAGGAACCTTTACAATAGGCCTTAACCTGATATCTGTACTTTAGATTTCAATTCTCCCAGTTTGTATATTATAGTTAGTCCATATGAGTGAGGCATGATAATATTTATCTTTTTTTCTGATATTTCATTCAATACACTGTCCTCAAGGTTCATTCACCTAGTTGTACGCCTCATAACTTCATTCCTTTCTGCAGAAACTCAGTATTCTGTTGTATGTATACACCACAGTTCCTTCTTTCACTCTGCAGTCGATGTACCCTTAAGACCACCTCTATCCACTGCAAATCACGAACACTGCTGCCATAAACCCCAATATGCAAATGTCCATTCGTGTCCCTGCTTTCAGTTCTTTCAAGTGTACATCTAGCAATGGGGTTGCAGGATCATATGGTAACCCAACCCACAGCCTCCTGTGGAGTCACCACACTGAAAACCCCTGGTTCTGAGGCTTGCTCTTAAGAAATTTATTTCTGTAGGGGAGAAGCTAAGCCTACCTGTAATTATGCCTAATGCTTCCAGAGAGTCATTTTTGTTGCTCAAATGTGGCCTCTTCCTAAGCCCAAGTCTTCAAGTAAAATCATTACCCTCCCCTCAACATGAACATAACTCGCAAGGATTGAGCCTAGCTCTGGCACTGTGGGATCCACAACACCCTCTGGACTAAAGCTTGCACAGCAGTAGTCTCCAGAATAGCCTCTTAGTTCTAGGTGAATTCTTTTAGCCACTGATACCTTATTTTGCTACATTTCTTTACCCTAAAGAATATCTAGGGCTCTGAGACTCTGTAACAGTTTCATTCACTAAGTTTATTTCTCAGAAACCTACAACCTCCAGATGCTTCCTAGTCCAGATAAGCCCTGAAACCAGAGGGGCCAGTCTCTCCAAGAACATCAACTAGTTCCAGCCCCCTATCCCATACTGTCGACAGCCCTTTTCAACATGAAGAAGTTAGAATGGTCACTGCCCAAATACCCCTAAAGACTGGGAGAAGGATCAAAGGAGGAGAAGTTGTAACAGAGAAGTGAGGATTTAACAAATGAGTATGACTACTGAATCATTACATTGATATTTCTTTTTAGTCTCCAGCATCTTAGAGCAACTAGAAGGAAAAACCTGAAATTGTAGAATTATAACCCATGCCAACCTCTGAAATCTGTTCTATAACTACTTGTTAAAATTTTCTTTGAAATATATTGTTTTGTATATACATTTTATTTCACAATAAAAAATGTTAAAGAAGAATGAAAACTGAAGTCCTTCCCCTAAAGAAATTCCCAAAAACTTCTGTTAAAGACTTGTTAGGTTTTGCTTAAGCGTTTTTTAATTTACTTAACTGACATAGGCCATGGTTTTTCTCTACACCTTCTCAACAAAAATTCATCTTATTTTAAAAAGAAAAACATTTCATTTCATTTGGATGTCTGTTACTAGGTGACTCTTTGATATAATTTTGGGAAAAAAATCAAGTCACAAAGATCTAACAGTTGAGAATTAAACAAGCAAAGTTATTACCAGCAGCATAAAGAGCTAGAGCTTCCAGGCTTCCAGCTGTAGAAGGAAAAAGGTAAGAGCAGATTCTTCAGAATTAACTGAAAAGCCAGAGAAAGGGGTGGCGATCAGAAGCGAGATCCTACAATAGGAGAGGAGGGCAGGGATGGCTGCAGCTCAACCCAGCTAGAGGTTCGGTCCCCACAGGGGAAAGGGCCCCTCAGAACCGCAAGGACCCCAGGCCATGACGGCTGGCACCGACTGTCCTGGGAGTGCCGCTTACTTTCAGAAGAAGCAGCAAAAGGGCCCAGGGAGGCTTCTCAGAATCCCCATCTGTAAGTCACTCAGGCTGTACCAGCTGGATCAAAATACTAAAACTGCCAGAGCAGGACAACTGGCTCCTGGTAACATCCATGGCCTTGAGCCTTGAGGCAGGTCTGAACTCTGCCAGCGGAGCCTCCCAAGACAAGGACCTAAGAGAAAAGTAGGGGCCGCAAATCCGAAAATGGAGAAATTTCCACTCCACCTGCAGAAGCTTGAAAACTCAAGGCTTTGCACAAGAGGGCCCAGCTCAAGTCCTCGCGTATGAGACAGCAGAGCTGAATCCAGCCCACCCCCCTTCTGCCTTCCCTCAGCCCTCCCATCCCCACTACCTTCTCTCCTGTTTCTGGGAGTGTTTTTTTTTTTTTTTTAATATTTAAATTACATTTTATTAGGTCTTTTCCCCCGATTTTGCCCTCAGATAAATTTCTTAAGTGTAACTGCTGGATCAAATAGTACATCCATTAAAATGAACACATCTCACCAATTTACTCTACAAAAAGATATCTGTGCACATATGTACATTCCTGCCTTCAGGTTATGAAAATATCTACTTCTCCACATGCTTGCCAAAAATGATACTCTTGACACCAGTGCTCCAAAGCCTTTAGCACTCTGCCCTCTCTCACCTGCTGCCTAGCTGTATCTTGCCCACTTTACCCAACTGGGCATGAGCCCACCTGATTTTCCTCGGAACCAGACAGAATGAAGGTCAGTGGGCTGCAGGGAAGGCCCAGACTGACCATTAGCTCAGGAAGGTATACTAGACCAGACAATATAACCTTTATTTTCGGGGGGGGGGGGGGCGTGCATGGTCCGAGAATCAAACCCGGATCTCCTGTAGGCGAGCATTCTACTGCTGAACCACTTATTTCCATGTATGTTAGCGTGTCCTCCATCAAGGACCCATGTCACCCAGTGACCACTCAGCTGGCCTAAATGGTGGCTGCTTTTGTCATGAGGCATGTCCTTCTGGTCTCCCTCCAGCTCTGCCTCTCCCTACCTGGTCGAGGACTACAGGGTGCCCGAGCTCTGCTCAAGGAACAGGGAGAGGTCGGCTCTTGGTAAGGGCCTCTGAGACCTCTGCTCACTCATGCAGATCAAACAGTCTGGGCTTTAGGTACACGAGCTCCAGTGGAACCATCCATAACCACTGGATATAACACTTGATACAGATGTGTAGTTCTTCACACATCTTTACTTGTTCAGATTATGTTGGCGAACCTTTTGCAGAGGTTACTCTAAGATGTGTGTGAATCCAAGCTTTTGGTGGGAACATGCTGCTGCTGTGAAGAACATGGCAGGCACCATGACCACATTCTTGGGCAGTTCCCGGGTAGTCCTTTCCTAAGGGCTGCTCGGTCTCCCTGGAGAGGGGCAACTCTGCACCATCAGCCCCCATGAGCCACTGCTAGGGAGGGAGAACCCAGGAAAAGCGAGTGTGGAACACCGTACCTCCTCCCTGGAGGGAGTGAGGATGCTGCCATCACCCTCACCACTGCAAGAGGTGCTTGCCCGGCCCCTTGCCCAGGGTCCCCCTGGAGACAGCTCAAAGCTCAAATCTAAGACAGACGCTGTAATGCAGGCATGCGCCCTCTCTCAAGGTTAAGGGAAGCAAACCCCTCCAACAAGAAAGGAATGGGCCAAGTTTCCTGCCCATACTGCTATGGGCTGCAGGTGCCCTCACCGTCCCCCCTCAGAAAGGGAGCCCGTGGACCTGTGCCAGGGGCCCTCTGGCCTTGCAGCGCCTGGAGATGACACAACCACAAACGCGCATGTGTTAACGCCGCTGCCCCTGGAGAGCAGGGCAGGGTGCAAGTGCACACACGTGCAGAGGTGCACATCAGGACATGGGAAGACTCTTCCGGAACGTAGCGGTTTTAGAGGCTTGTTTAATTTAATTTATAGTAAGAAATCCTGAATTTGTTGTCAACATCTCGTTAGTCAGGAAGCAGGGCTTGTATCCCTAACAATTCAACTTTGAAACCAATTTCTACAAGTCCTCTTCAAGCTTCTAGGTCAGTTTAAGTAAAAAGTATCCTGAGATTTTCAAGGCAAGCTGTTTAAAAACCACTTGTAACGACTCATCTGCATAAAGCAGAACTGTCCTGACTCACGATGCAACCAAACAAACTGAACATCGATTAGGTGCACAGAAAACTGACACCTGCTACATTGTGTGACCCCACAGGGGTGACCTCGTAACAGCACAGCTGCCCCTGTTACTATTGAAAAATGACGGCACACCTTTACACAGCACCCAGTGGGCCTGCTGGGAAGTGGGCCATTGCTTCACACATGCTAATCTACATGCCTACCACAAATTCAGGAGGCAGGCATTGCTGCCTCATTATATAAAGAAACTGAGACCCCAAAAAGTGGAGGCACTTGGCCAAAGTCATACAGCCACCTGGTAAGGGGCACAGCCAGGATTCCAATCTGTGAAATCTGGTCCAGAGTTTGAGTTCTTAGGATTATACTGCCTTTCTATAATAAATTAAGGGTCTAGACTTCAGCTCACAAGATACATTCCCAGATAACGAGGTAACACTTACTGTTTTATATACCGGAGTTGTACCAAAGATTTCACTTGAAAAAGGGATTCTACTAATAAATAAATAAATAAATAAAAATTTAAAAAAGGAATTCTACTGACAAATATAAATAAATAAACAAATCTGAAAGTCCCTGTTGTAGGATATTAGTTACTAAGATGTACAGAGGCTGTTTAGGAGGAGGCCAGGGTGCCACAGTAATTTCCTCTTACAGATGGAGTATGCATCAGAAAATATAACATGTGCACTGAATAAAAATCTAAACCACACTGCAAAAGAAAGTGTCTTTTCCATCTCTATGATTTATTAGCTATATGTTCCTCGGCTCCTCAGCATTCGACGCTCCCAGCACATATGCTACAAGAGATACCTGAAGTCTAAGGAAAACACCTAGGAGAAAAAAACAAATTGAAATATTTCTATTCATAAAGTTAATTTTTTTTCCTGTTAAATGGAGAAGGGACCACCATTATATTATATCATTTTGCCAACAGAATTCCTGATTCCAGTATTTTAAAATTTATTTTCCACAAAAGCATAATTGAAGACGCTGAAATAAATAAACAGAAGCAACCGTAATTTATTACTACAAATGATATTTTGTAAGTGTTGATCATTTGCAAAGAGTAAATGTCTCAATATGCTGTAATTAACACAATTTGAGTTCTATACAATTTTATATGTAATAGGAAAAAAGCATCAAACACTCCCATTCTTCCAACATGGCATGTTAGCACAAAGATGTAGGGAAGAGCCCAAAGAGCTAACAAGTCTCATGCTGGTAGGTAAGTGACTGGAAAATCCAGGTGCCCAACCCCAGGCCTGGGGAGGCTCACACAGCGGCAGCAGACGGCTGAGCCCAGTTTTGCAGAGGGGATGGACCCCATCTACCTCTTGAAAGCACCCCACACCCTCCTGATCTGCAAGACAAAATAGACGCTTTGAAGGCTACAGGTCCCTTACCTTGTTTTTCTTTTTCCTTCAGTGGATCAGTGTTATAGACTCGGAATCCATTTTCCATCCCACATGCAAAGCATCCTGAAGGAGAGAGTGTGAAGGAGACACGTTAACCCACCTGCAGGGAACACGTCTAACAAGTACAGCCCTGAAACACACAGAAGCTGGGGTCTAAAGAGCTCGGTACCCTCAGGACCTTGGCAGATCCCCTACCACAGCTTTCCTCATGGAAACATCATTAAAGGATACACTCTTCTTAGTACTTCACCTTCTGCCATTGAATCCCAACTCTCTAGAGGACCACTCCCCTTAGAATCCACCCCTGCCAAGAGGTCACATCCCAGGGCAGGACAAGAATGGGGGCAGGGTGGGGCGGGGGGGGGGGGACAGCCCCGATTCCTCCTGACTTCTCCTGGCCCACAGTCCAGGGACAAGGCCCAGTGAGGATCTGAATACAGCACTCAGGTTTCAAGATGATGGTTAATTCCACGACGTGGCCGCCATTTGCCATCAGTGCAACCCAAGACCACATTTAATAAATCCAACTGCTGGATTCACACGAAGCTTCTGTGAGAAAAAAAACAAACACACTAATTCTTTTTCACGTGAAATAGTGCAAAGCCTGGTCTCTCCCGGCAACTACGTCACTGGTTTGAATGCCAATGCAAAAAGGCCCTTTAAAGCTCCATTCTACCGGTGAGATCCACCTATCCTATCCTATCGGCTATCCTTCCAAATGTGAAAAGCACGCCTCCGTTTCTGTCCAAGCCACTTATAAATGCAGAACATGACAGATCCACGAACCTGCGACAGCCAGCCCAGGGGTCTGAGGCCACATTCTGCGGCCAGCTCTTGGGTTCATGCAGTTCATGTAGGTCTGAAGCTCACTGAAAGGGCCATGTCATTTACCATCTCTTAACTTAAGTGTTACTGGGATCACGTAACCCAGACAGAGGCCCTACAGCTTTCCTTGCTAGAACGATGGAACTGGACAGGAGGTGAGTACTTTTCCTTTCTGCCTCTCAAATGCCACGTCTCCCCTGAGCTGCGAGCTGCCCTCTCATTTCTCTCAATCAGAACACGTATTTCTGATAAAACTTAAATAAGAACATACAAATCCTATAAATCCACAAGAAAAAGGTAGACAACCCAACAGAAAAATGGGTTAAAGACTTGGACAGTTAAAAGAGGAAATCCAAATGGTGCATAAACACCATTGTGAGAGCCATCATATACCCAGCAAAATGGCCAAACGAGCAACACAGAAAATGCCAGTGTGAACTTGGTATGGAGCCTGGGATCCTGGGGCCGTGATGGCAGTGTGGGACCATACAATCCCCCTGGAAAACTACCTGCACTGTCTGCCAACGCTGTCGCCTCTATGCCCAGGGACACGGCCTGCGGAAACGTGGACACCTGTACAAAACTCCCCTTAGCAGCACAATATGTCACAGTCAGAAACAGGGACATACTGATGGGAGACTGGGTGGACTTATGGCTATGTATTCACACAGGAACAGACCAACGAGAACGATCTACAACTGCAATGTATGGAGAAACTGTGCCAATAGGAGACTGAATGAAAAAGATAGAAACAAAACAGGGTACACTATGTGACTCCATTTTTATGAAGTGCAAAAGCAGCAAAGCCGACCTCTGCTGTGAGCAACCAGGACAGTGGCTGGGGCAACGACGGGAGGGCACAGGGTGGCTAGTTATGTCCATGTTTTTAATCTGGGTGCTGGTGACAGGTATGTTCACTTTGGAAAATTTCTCAAGCTGAACACTTACAATACATGCACTCTTCTGTATACATAGTGTACCAATTAAAAGCTAAAAGGAAAGGTGCCACGAACACTGAAAAGCTGGAAACCACTTTGCAAGAAGGCTACGCATCACCCTTGTCATTGCAATACAACTCTTTTTCTCCTAGAGAAACCATGGCTCAATGGATGGCGACTGCACACACCCCTAGAGCAGCTGCGGAAGCTTCTACTTGGGGACAGGGCATCAGAATCAATGAAAAGGCATTCTTCCAACAACATGAAGCCCTCACTCAAGCACTCCCACCTCCAAACTGGAGAACGACCACTGAAGTGGGCCAAGGGATGCCACCTAAGTCTTGGTACTGTGAAGACAAGCTAGTACACTGAGTAGGTGTGTTCACCTACCAATACTGCCCACGGGAAGAGGAAGAAAAGAGGTGGACATGTTATAGAAATGTACCTGTCAACTCATCAAGTCCCGAAAACTGTGGCACAAATTAGCTTTGAACAATTAAAAACAACAGGTAAATGTCCTTTTTTTCTCATGCAAAAATGTTTTTTATTTGTACATTTAATCACCTTCACTGAGTAAATGTCCTTGTAAAAATTATTTCTAAGCCTGAACTTGCAATGAGGATGTTAAAAATGCTAAGAAAAGACTAAAACTTTAAAATCAGTATAAGTGATAAGAAAGTGCAATAAACTCAATCCCCTGGCATGAATCTTGCATCACAGAGTACTGACCTAAGTGCAACGTGAATCTAAAGTGTAAAAGCCTATTTCTTAAGGAGTCATTAATTATTGCTAATTCCTTAAGGATGCTCAACTACTATCAAAAAATATTAACAAACCTACTGGTCCTTCTCTGCTAATCAAAATCCAAAATGTTCAGCCAGTTGTGCCCAAGGCTCAACATATGGCCCCAGACACTGTATGTCCCTCTGGACTTTGTGGAGGCCCACCCCAGCAGACTCTCCTCTGGTCAAACTGCTGCCTTGGTCAAACTGCTGCCTCCTCCAGGAAGCCTTCTGAGACCTCACTGGCCTCAAGTAAACTTACCCTCCCCAACTTAATGAAAATCTTCCTACATATCGCCTACGCATATGTAGTTTCTGCCTCTTACTTTGGCTCACCTACTGCACCACAAGCTACACCTGGGCAGGTTCTGATTACATTCAGCACATCCCTCAAAGCCCAAGAAGTGCCTAGTTCACACTAAGCACAAAGTAAATACAAGCCAAGAGTGAGAGATGCAATTGTTGCAGATCTACTTAAAATTACCCTCCCAAATATGGAATCATATAGCACTTGCTGATTATCTCCAAAGCCAACATGCAAAAACCCAAGAAGCTTGCTCATCCCTGAATAACAACTATTATTCCTTTTCTTCAGAACGATGAAATTCAGTAACACTTAATATCTGAAACAGAGGACTATCCAAATCCCAGTTCTCTCTAGGAAGCATCTACAAAGACCGGCTGTAGGACACCCTCTGAAACCCGGCCTCCAGCACCGACTAGGGCTAGGGGTCTGGGGGAACCGGGACAGAGGACGGGGCTCCGCGGGGAGCCCACGAGTCACACGACCTATTTGTAACAGAGTTCAGGAGCTTCAATCACTTTCGACTAGCGCTGGATTTAAAAGTGTGAAAAATATGATTTCCCTCAAACACTCAACACTCAGGGCTTAGAAGTATTTTCTTATCCCACTTGAAACAATAGGGAAAAAAGCGCTGGGGGGTGGAAGGTGGTGTTTTTCAGTGCCATTTTCTGACTGAAGCCAACAAAAAAGGAGACCGAGGCTTAGCCTGCCAGAATCATCTATTAAAAGTGCAGATACGTAGCTGAAACGAACTTAAACGTTTTCAACACAGCTACAGCTTACTTGCTGAACATCCCAAACTGTGGGCAAAAAAAAGCGGAGTTTTGAGATAGACCGTAAATTTTAAACGTGACGGAGCTGGAGCCTGCCGGGAGCCCCGAGTGGGTGTGGTTGGCTGGGGGCAGGGGCGCGGAGAAGGGGCCCGAACCCCGACCCCGCGTTCCAGTCACCGCCCCCAGGGCTCGGCCTCGATCCCAGACACCAACAGCGGGAGGGGCCGGGAGGAGGCGACCGCCGGGAATGGGGCGCGGGTCGGGGGTGCGGCGGGCCCCCAGCGGCACCGGCCTTATCTGGGAGGGAACACAGGGAGCTCGGGGTGCGGGGCCTGAAGGCCGGCAGGACGGACGACGGGGCGCGGGCTCGGAGAGGCCCCCGGGGAAAAGGGCTCGCAGCGGGGCAGGCCCAGCGGGGCAGGGACGTCCGCGCGGCAAGACCAGGGCGGGGGGCGTCTGGGGCCCTCACCGTGGTCCTGGTTGAAGCCGGCGTAGAGCAGCCCGTTGCCGTGGGGGTTGCACGGCAGGAGGTTCATGGCGCCGTCGTCCGCCCGCCGCTCAGCGCCGCATGCCGTTCAAGAGAGGCCGGACAGTCAGGTCCACTCGGGCCGGCGCCGGGGCCACCGCGGCCGGAAGCGCTGGGCAGACGTGCGGCGCGCGCAGCCAGGCGCGGCGGAGCGCCGAGCGCATCCAACGGGCGGTAGGCGAGGGGAAGAGCGCCGAGCGCATCCACCGGGAGGGTGCGGAAGAGTCCCGAGTGCATCCACCCAGCGGGCAGGAGAGGGGAAGAGCACCGAGCGCGTCCACCGGCGTGGGGAGGGAGAGAGGGCCGAACGCGTCCACCCGACGGCCGGAGAGCTACACTTTTGGAAGGAGCGGATGCCACAGAGGCTGTGCGGCCCGACGCTCCTCACGGGCAGGGCGTCGTCCCACTAGCCCTGTTGGGCCGGCCGCCGGAGCACTGCGACCCGGAAGGAGGAACCCCTGGCCCTCCCCTGCCAGCTCCGGAAGCCTCCGGACTGCCCGCCCCGGCCCTGCGGGCACTGGGTGTCCAGCGGGCGGGAACTCGGCCCTCAGCGGGGCTCCCTCGCATCCTCGGCACTCCCTTGGAGCCTTGGCGTTGGGGTGCTGTCTGTTGAGGGGTGCGGCCGGAGGCTGCCCGGTCTGTGGGTGCCTGCTGACCAGGGGGCGCAGGGTGCGGCCGGCCTCTGGTTTCTCTTCCGCGGCCTCCGCCCCCCCGGAGCCTCACATTTCGCCCACCGCCCTCCGGGGCTGAGAGGGCCTGAATGGGGCTTGACGAGGGCATCCCCCCACCCCCCAGCTGTATCCCAGCCAGGAATCTCAGCGCTGCGGTACCCACTGGGGTGAATGCGGGGGTGGGGGGGGATGACCTGGAAAAAGTATGTCCACCCAGAACGTGGGAATACGGCCTCACTTGGAAAAGCGTAATTAGTTAAGGCCCTTGAGATGACGTCATCCTGGACTACCTGGGTGGGCCCTCAGTGTGCTGAGGAGTGTCCTTGCAGGAGAGGAGGAAGGGGGAGACAGAGACATTGACTTGGAAGCAGGCAGAGATTGGGGTGATACCTATAAACCCAGGAGCAGCAGGAACTTTGGCAAACATCAGGAGCTGGGAGCAGGTGTGGAGCCTCCGGAGGGAACCAGCCCTGGCAGCACCTTGATATACGACTTCTGCCCTGTCAACTGAGGGAGAACACATTTCTGTGGTTTTAAGCCGCAGGAAGAAATGCTTTACAGAATCCGCTTGGAATACTCAATATCTGGTGAATCTGGAGTGCCTGCAGAGTGTCAGGGGTAGCCCATGAGATAACTGTGTTTATTAAAGGGTTAAAAAAATGGGAAATACTGTGTATGGACAAGGGGCTTCACCACCCACGGAGAAGCTACCACCCAGCCACATTGCTTTGTGGCTTAGTGAAGGAGTGTCTATATGATATGGTTCAATTTACATAAAGTTCTAAAGAGGCGAAACTCAATGATACATTGTTGAGGGATCCATACATAAACAGATGCCCACATATAAAGAAAACCTAAGGAAGGATTTACACAGCTGGGCTGTTACTCCTTGAGAGAGTAACTTGGAATAGGGGGAAGGCATGTGTGGTCAGCAGAATAATGTCCTCTCCCCACCTCTGCAAAGGTGTCCTTGTCCTAATCCCAGGCACCTGCAGATATGTCTTAATTCCTGGTGTCTAAAGATGTGTCCTAATCCCTGGGACTTGTGTATACCCTAGTCTCTGGCACCTGTGCATACGTACTAATTCCTGGTACATGTGCCTATGTCCTTATCCTTGGAACTTTTTTTTTGCCATCTTAACCATTTTTAAAAATTTATTTATTAATTTAAAAAAATTAAGAACAAACAAAAACATTAACATATTCCATTCTACATATATAATCAGTAATTCTCAATATCATCACAGTTGCATATTCATAATTTCTTAGAACATTTGCATCAGTTCAGAAAAAGAAATAAAAGACAACAGAAAAAGAAATAAAACGATAACAGAGAAAAAAAAAAAGATTATACATACCATACCCCTTACCCTTCACTTTCATTTATCACTAGCATTTCAAACTAAATTTATTTTCACATTTGTTCCCCCTACTATTTATTTTTTTTCCATATGTTCTACTCCTCTGTTGACATGGTAGATAAAAGGAGCATCAGACACAAGGTTTTCACAATCACACAGTCACATTGTGAAAGCTATATCATTCAGTCATCATCAAGAAACATGGCTACTGGAACACAGCTCTACATTTTCAGGCAGCTCACTCCAGTCTCTCCATCACATCTTGAATAACAAGGTGATATCTACTTAATGCGTAAGAATAACCTCCAGGATAACTTCTCGACTCTATTTAGAATCTCTCAGCCATTGACTCTTTATTTTCTCATTTCTCTCTTCCCCCTTTTGGTCGAGGTTTTCTCAATCCCTTGATGCTGAGTCTCAGCTCATTCCTGGATTTCTGTCCCACGTTGCCATGAAGGTCCACACCCCTGGGACTCATGTCCCACGTAGACAGGGGGAGGGTGGTGAGTTTTCTTGTGTTGGCTGGAGAGAGAGGCCACATCTGAGCAACAAAAGAGGCTCTCTTGGGGGTGACTCTTAGGCCTAAATTTTAAGTAGACTTGACCTATTCTTCGTGGGGTTAAGTTTCATATGAACAAACCCCAAGACTGGGGGCTCAGCCTATAGCTTTGGTTGTCCACACTGCTTGTGAGAATATCAAGAATTCAACTTGGGGAAGTTGAATTTCTTGCCGTTCTCACCATTCCCCGAAGGGGACTTTGCAAATACTTTTCCACCCACTGATTGAATCACTCTGGGATTCATCGGGGCATCACTCTGTACAAACCAACAAAATCTCATGTCCTACCCAAGATTCCAAGTGCTTATGGTGTTCAATCAAGCTATCTACATAAGTTATATTAGGAAATGCACTAGTCAAAATATAAATTTTGTACCAAATATTTTTTGCTTTAGTCTCACTCATAAGGTGAAATTTT
>PVIY010035014.1:0-26736 GCA_004026745.1 Myrmecophaga tridactyla
ATTGACATTTATTATCTTTAAGTGAGAATTTTGTCTCCATTATCTCTATTATTTCTTTAACTATGTTAGAAAGAATACCATACCTGAAAGAGAATAAATGCTCACTTGTTTCTGGAAAAGAAAAGAATTTATTCATGATCTTGTAAGAGCAGGTACCCAACCAAAAAATGGTGGCTGGTGTGCCAAACAATAGAATGCCACAGATTTTATACCCTAAGCCTAGCACGCAGGTCCCTCCTCTTTCTATACTGATTGGATACTCGAGAAGTTACAGCCTATCCAGACAGTCTAACTAATTCAAATTTCCTGTTAATTCAAATTTCCCACCCAAGGTTCCCACTTTTGATTATGCTTAACATTTCAATGACCCTGGCTGTTAATTTATTTAAACTCGTTTCTTCGTATTTGGTACCCATTCTAGGTTTACATCAGAGGTTCTCTCTTTCCATGCTTGCAAGACTGGTTTGAACCATCCTGCAGCCCTTTCCTGCTCCATCTTATGTGAAAGCTAACTTTAACTTTATTCTTCCAAGTATTGACTCCTCTCTATTTGTATTTCTCTTTCTTTCTGGGACCCCTAATATCCATATGGTAGCCCTTCTGCTCATATACTCAACATTGCTCAACTTTTATATTTTTGACATCTTTATATTTTGCTTCAATCAAGTTTCTAATTCATTAATTCTTTGCATGTATTAATTCTGCTATTTACCCCATCTATCTTACTCTTTATTTCAACTACTATTTTTTTATATACAATATTTCCACTTGGTTCTTTTGTTGTTTTTCTTTAATAGTTTCATATTACTAGTATCTTAATACCTTCCCTTAACTCTTTTTGTGTATTTATTAGGCTTATTTTGAATTCTTGTCCCATGAGTTCTAAGACTTATCTTTCTGTAATCTAGTTTGCTAGGTGTTTTTGCTTGTTTGTTTTTTAAATTTGTAGGGCTTTCTTTTTTATTAGTTATGTTACTCAGATATCTCCTTATTTGACCTGTGAACTAATTAACATTCCCTTCGAGGTATTCATTACGCTGTCCAGAAACATATATGGAGGAAGATCAAGGACCAAACTCCAGTCTGGGTCAGACCTGTGGGCATTAAGGCAGTTTGTGGGGCATAAGGAGGACACAGATCCAGGAGAGGCACCAGCAGAGCTCCTCAATGTGTTTCTCTCCAGTCCCGAGGTTTGAGCAAGGAAGCAGGGAAGATGGGGAACTGACCATACAAGCACAACCAGCCCCCACATGTTCATGAAACTCCTCACCAAAACTAGGTTTTCGTGTTGCCAAGACTTTACCCCTGAGGATGCTTGTGGCATGGATGCTGGCCCAGAGGCAAGGTGGGTGGGGGGAGTGGGAGGCTGAGCAATATATCTAGGCAAGAGCCTTCATTCCCTCAGGCAACAGATCAAAACAGCCATTAGACTTCCCAGGTTGTTTTGGGAAGTCTAGTTCCACCGGAGGTGATTTTAGGAGAGGATCTAGTAGTGATCACTAGTATAATGTTCTGGCAGGAACTGGAGGGGAGGATAACTTGTCTTCAATAACCCTATAGAAAATCATTTTTAGTATTTCTAAGTACGTCATGGTAAATGTTAAACTTTTGTATAGTCTGTCAGTGATAAGAAGATGCCAAATGGCAATGCACTGAGAATTGCCATGTGGGAACTAAAATGTATGTAAATGGGGTCCAATGATAAAAAATATTAAGGGTGTACCATAGGGAATGATAAATCAATATATACTGCCCCTCTCAAAACATTGATTTATTTGTTTTACTTTGTCTATCTGAGCCACATGGTTATGTTGTCTTTCCAATCTAGACAAATAAAACCCTTTTAAGATAGCATCATACCTATTTGTGAGCCACCAAAGGCCCACCAAAATTTGGATGAGAAAATTTGTTTTGGTCTCTCTGGCACGTAGAAGTGTTCACCAAATGTTTCCTATGTTAGTCAATATCACTAAACTTAGCAAACAACCTTCAAATATATTAATGTTCTTTTGTTAAGTTTTTTAATTAATAAAAAGTTAAAAAAAAAAACAAAACAACCTTCAAATCTCAATCATTTAATAGCAAAACAGTGATTTCTTCTTCATGGGCATGCTGCAGCAGAATGTTCTTTTTAATTCAAGGACTCGGGTTGATGAACAGTCTACATCCCAACACATGGCAGGGGAGAGGGCCCAAGGATATCTGCTCTTCTGTGCTTTGGCCCAGAATTGACAACTGCCACTTCTGCCCAAAGTCCCTTAGTTAGAAATCATCAAATTGCCATTTCTATCTGCAAGAGGACTAGAAAATGCTGTTCTCTATATGCCTGAAAGAAGAAGAGAACAGGATATTGATGAGTGGAATGTATATCACAGTCCTAAACATGGTATAACATATCTTATATTAATATAAGCTTGATTTCCATAATGACACACTACCCAGTTTCTCCTTTTCTCTTTCTTATTCTTTCTTTTTTCTTTTCTTCTCTGGATTTATTTCTTTTACATCCCTTCTAAATGTGTTTCCCAAAGTTCAATTTCCAGCCTTATACTATTTTTCTTAGATACTCTCTTTTTTGGAGATTTAAGAATCATCTGTCATGGTATCTCTCATGGTTCCTTAAGTATGGAAGTTTAATAAATATTGATGATTGATTAAATATAAGTTGAAGCTTAAACAGTGATTTTGGAAACTGCCTAGTTAGTATGCATGTTTAGTAATTTTTTACACATAAATAGTAATATTCTCCAGCATTCTACCTCCTTTTTCTCATACTTCTCCCCTTCTCACCTTTTTTTCTTTACCCCAACACCTTATCTTTAATGAGCCTTGTCCTTGATAAGCCAGAGCCTGTATGTAATGATAGCATGAAGATATTCATACCATAACAAAGCAGATAAGCAGAGAGATGGGATTTTTAAAAATTTCCTGCCATTAAACCACTGAATGTCTATGTTCATTTTTTAGTCTTCTCTAATTAATGTTACACAGATCATGCTAATTTCAGTGTCAAAATAATTTTGGAAACAGCATTTATTTTATTTAACACCATCAATTAGGAGCTATTTATACAAAAAAGGTAGTGTTTTTCACAAATGGTAGCAACTTTTAGGTCATAGGACCAAAAAACAAATATATTTTTAAATTTTTGAAAGTTATTTTTTAGTAAGTCCTTTATATGAGTCAAGATTGTTCATTGACTCATTTTTTTTTTTAATTTATTGAACACCAATTGTGTTTCAGGTACCTTGTTAATAAATTGACTTTGAAGTCTCTTGTCTTCTAGGTATTATCGAGTAGACTCTTGAAACAACATCTAATTAGATGAACTTCAATTAGTACACGTCTGTGTGTATAATATTTGCGTGTATGTGTGCACAGGTGTGTGTGCAGGTGTGAAGAGGGGGGAGGGGTCAAGAGTGTCATTGGGTTCCATGGGACAGGGAAACATTTTTTATTGCATTTTTGTTTGTTCAATCCAAAAATATATCAAAGGGAAACTATGATACTATATGTAGAGATAAATATTTTACTCTATGCTAAACATTTTCATAAAGAAGCAATATATAGATCACTTATTTTCAACATTTATTGAGTGCTTACTACAAGCATGGTGCTAAATTCTTTTATAACATTTAATGTATGTTATATCATGAACTAAGAAAAATGCCTGATATGTGAAAAGGATTATATGTATCTGCTATTATTTTATTTTACAGATTTAATGAGTTAAAATTAAATACAATAAACTCCTACTTATTTACAAAGTACAATTTGACAAAAATTTACACGCGAATGCCATTGTGAATCTATCACAGAAATCAAGATAATGAATCTATCCATGAATCTCAAAAGTTGCTTTACGCCTCTTGAAATCCTTTGTGATCCTCCCACACCTTCCTGCATTTGTTCTCCCCCTGACCTATGACCTGCTTCCAGGCAACCACTGATCTGCCTTTTGTCATCAGATTTGTCTGCATATTCTACAGTATTATATAAATAGAATGACTGAATATGTACTCTTTTTTGTCTGACTTATTACATTCATCATAATGGAGACTCATGTGTTATTACCTGTATCTACAGTTTGTTCCATTTTTTAAAACTTTTTTTATTGTATAATATAACATATATACAAAGTAAAGAAATAAAAAAGCAATAGTTTTCAAAGCACTCTTCAAATGACAGTGACAGGGGCGGCTGCCGTGGCTCAGCGGGCAGGGCTCCGACCTGCCGTGCTGGAGGTCTGGAGTTCGATCCCTGGTGCCTCCTGCCCATATGCAAATTAAAAAAAAAAAAGACGGTGACAGGATAGATCCCAGAATTTGTCATGGGCTACCATATGATCCTCTCCTATTTTTCCTTCTAGTTGCTCCAGAATATAGGAGGCTAGAAGGCTTAAATACTTTTTTATCATCACAACCTGACTTTTTTTCCTTCTTTTTTTGAAAACAATAACATATATACAAAAAGCTTTAAATTTCCAAGCATAGCACCACAATTAGTTGTAGAATGTATTTCAGACTTTGACATGAGTTACAATTTCACAATTTTAGGTTTTTACTTCTAGCTGCTCTAAAATACTGGAGACTAAAAAGAGATATCAATTTAATGATTCAGCGTTCATATTCATTTGTTAAATCCTATCTTTTATGTATAACTGCACCATCACCTTTGATCTTTCTGTACCTCTCAGTGGGGTTGTTTGGGCTATGGCAATTCTAAATTTTTGATATTGGAAGGGTCTGTCACTGATATGGGGTAGGGAGATGGAACTATCTGATGTTCTGGAGAGGCTGGGCTAGGTGTCAGGACTTATCTGGACCAGGAACCCATCTGGAGGTTGTAAGTTTCTGGAAAGTTACTCTAGTGCCAAGAACCTTTGTGGCATCTTATAAATTGCCCTAGATGTTTTTTAGGATTGGTGTGAATGGCCCTAGGAGGTTGGGGGTTGGCAGGTTATGATAGGTAGCAAAGTCTAACTGAAGCTTGTGCAACAGCAACCTCCAGAGTAGCCTCTCGGCTCTGTTTGAACTCTCTCTGCCACCGATATTTTATTAATTACACTTCTTTTCCCCCATTTGGTCAGGATGTAATTGTTGATCCCACAGTGACAGGTCTGGATTCATCCCTGGAAGTCCTCTCCCACGCTGCCAGGGAGACTTTCACCCCTGGATGTCATGTCCCACATAGGGGGAAGGACAATGATTTCACTTGCAGAGTTGGGCTTAGAGAGACTGAGGCCACCTCTGAGTAACAGCAGAAAATCCTCCAGAAGTAACTTTTAGGCATGCCTATAGGTAGGCTAAGCTTCTATGCTACCTACGTAAGCTTCACAAGAGTAAGCCTCATGACTGAGGGCAAGGCTATTGATTTGGGTGTCCCTAAAGTTTGACACAGTATCAGGGGATTCCCTGATGGTAAGGTTTAATAGTTCCATAGTCTTTCTCCCCTACCTCAGAGGACTTTGTCAATACTTTTTGATTATCTGCTTAATATACTCTAGGATGTTTCCAGGCATTACAATAATCTAGACAGGATTAAAGGACCTCTTTCTCATTCTGTGCCCTCTGTGTTTCAGTTGTTCAAATGAGCTATACAGATAGGTGGAATTGGATTATGTAGTACAGAAAATTTCATTTCAAGATCAAATAAACCTTTCTTCCATTGGTCTCAAAGAGTATGTGTGGTTCTAAAATATGGACACTGTCTTCCTTACCCCTATGCTCAGAATTACTTTAACCCCAACCTGTTCAGCTTCCTTCTTACCTCTAAATATCAGGTTATATATATAAAACAGCCTCTGGATATATACCAAGTAGCCTCTCAGAATCCAGAAATAATAATCACCACTCCAGACTTAATGTGTCTGCTCTAAAGGCTTACAAGCGAGGCCCCTATTTGCTTATAAGCAGTTTCTAAAGGTGGCCATACCATTGTTGTTTTTTTGGTTCTGGCTTATTTTGTCTCACCAAATGTCCCACATGTTCATTTACATCGTTGCATGCCTAATGACATTGTTCCTTTTTGTAGCTGCACAGCCTTCATTCATAAGTATACACCATCGTTTGCCAATCTACTTCTCTGTCAGTGCATCCTTTAGCCACCTGCATTCATCAGGCATCATGTAGAGGGACCAAAGTCCACAGTCCATCAGCATTCTCAATTTTAGATAATTTCATTGTTCCCAAGAGACAGAAAATCAATAAACATGCCCTCACCAAACAGGAAATCTAAACCTCCTCTTAACTCTTGTCCCTCCTCCCATTATTTACCTCTGCTCTTGCTGTGGTAGTGCCAATGGTTTCCTTTTGAACATAGCTCATAGCCTGCAATAGCAGTTTTCCCCCTGTACCCTGGACTTGAACAGTCTTTTTACAAGAATCTTGTCTTTGAAGTAATTCTTACAAGAACTCATTCATATTTCTACTGTGAGTCAGTGGGACATATAGGTCTATACAAGCCTTTCAATCTTGTTTATCTTCAATATGGTAATATTACTTCTAGACCCACTAGAGAATCACCTTCACTCCTATCTATTCCCTTACATTGGAGTTCAACCTCATTAGCTAACAGTTCACCCATCTCTATCTTCTATGTATCTCTAAGTCTCCTGTATTCTGTATTATAAGTCTCTGACAATGTTGGTCATAAAAGTGGAATCATACAGTATCTGTCCTTTTGTGTCTAGCTGATTTCACTCAGCATTATGTCCTCAAGGCTCATCCATCTTGTCATGTGCTTCAGGACGTCATTTTGTCTTACTGCTGCATAATAGTCCATCGTATGTATGTACCACATTTTGTTGACCTACTCATCTGTTGATGGGCATTTTGTTTGTTTTCATCTTTTGGTGATTGGAAATAATGCTGCTATGAACATCAGTGTGAAAATGTCTGTTTGTGTTGTTGCTTTCTGTTCTTCTGGATATATACCAAGTAGTACTATTGCTGGTTCATAGGGCAGGTCGATATTTACTTTCCTAAGGAACCGCCAAACAGTCTTCCATAGTGGCTGCACCATTGTATATTCCCAGCAGCAGTGCATAAGTGTCCCAGTTTCTCCACATCCTCTCCAACATTTATAGATTCCTGATTGTTTAATAGCAGCCATCTTTATAGGTGTGAGGTGGTATCTCATTGTAGTCTTGATCTGCATTTCCCTTATAGACAGTGAAAATGAGCATCTTTTCACATGCTTTTGAGCCATCTGTATTTGCTCTTCAGAAAAATACCTATGCATATCTTTAGCCCACTTTATAATTGGGTTGTTTGTTCTTTTGTTGTTGAGTTGTATGATTCCTATATATACTGGAAATCAAACCTTTGTCCGATATATGATTTCCAAATATTTTCTCCCATTGAGTTGGCTGGCTCTTCACCTTTTTAACAAAGTCTTTTGAGGTGCAGAAGCATTTGATTTTGAGGAGTTCCCATTTATCTATTTTTTCTTCTGTTGCTTGTTCTTTGGGTGTAAAGTTTAGGGAGCTTCCGTCTACTATTAGGTATTGAAGATGTTTCCCTACATTTTCTTCTAGAAGCTTTATGGTGCTATTTCTTATATTTAGCTGTTTGATCCACTTTGAGTTAATTTTTGTGAGGGTGTGAGATAGGGGTCCTCTTTCATTCTCTTCGATATTAATATCCAGTTCTTCCACGCCCAATTATTGAAAAGACTGTTTTGTCCCAGTTCAGAGGATTTGGGGTTTTGTCAAAAATCAGTTGACCATAGATTTGGTGGTCTATTTCTGCACTCTCAATCCAATTCCATTGGCCAATTCTTCTGTCTTTGTGCCAGCACCATGCTGTTTTGACCACTGTGACTTTGTGACAGGTTTTAAAGCCAGGGAGTGTTAATCCTCCCACTTTGTTCTTCTTTTTTTAGGGTGTTTTTGGCTATTCAGGGTCTCTTTCCCTCCCAGACGAATTTGGTAGTTAGCCTTTCCAAATCTTCAAAGTAGGTTGTTGGGATTTTGATTGGTATTGTGAGTTTGTTCCATTTTAATGCTCAGTAGTATGCCATAGGATGGGTATACCACAATTTGCTTATCCATTCACCTGCCTCTGGATATCTGAATTCTTCCCAATTTTTGTCTATTACAAATAAAGCTGCTATGAACATTCATATTCATGTATCTGTGTTCACATTGCTACCGAGGAGTGGAATGATGAGGTCATGTGATAGGGATAGATTTAACATTTTAAGAAACTGTCAACTCTTTCCAAAGTAGTTGTACCATTTTGTGTTCTCACCTGCATTGTCTAAACATTGATTCCATATCCTGCCAACACTTAGTTTGATCAGTCATTTTAATTTTAACTATTTTATCAAGGATGTGGGGGTATCTCATTGTGGTTTTAACATGTATTTTCCTAATAATGATGTCGTCCCTTTTTCCTTTATTTTCCATCCATTCATCTTTTGGTGAAGTATATATTGAAATATTTTGTTCATTTTAAGTGAGTTGTTTGTTTTCTTATTATTGCCTTTGAGAAATTTGAAAATTATATTGTGTATAAAAGTCATTTATCAAATACATTATTACACATATTTTCTCAGATTATAGCTTGCCTTTTCATTCTATCAATAGTATCTTTAAAAGACTGTAATCTCTTAATTATGATGAAGTCCCACTTAAATTTTAGAATCATCTAATTTCTATAAAATAGCCTGTTCTGATTTTTATTGGGATTGCATTGAATTTATAGAATATTTTGGGTGGAATTAAATACGAATAATAATGAGTCTTTCAAATCATAAATATGATCTATCTGTCCATTTATTTCTCTCAGCAAAGTGGTATAATTTTCAGGGTACATATCTTGAAATCTTTTGTAAGATTTACTACTCAGGAGTTCATAGTTTTTGATGCTCTTCTATAGCTCATAAGTTGTATTTTTAATTACAATGTCTAATCATTTGTTGATATTACAACTGACTTTTTCATAGTGACCTGGTTTCCTTCAACCTTGCCGAACTCAATTTTGAGTTCCAGAAGATTTTTCGTTGATTCCTTTCCATTTTCTACATAAAAAATCATGTCTGCTAATAGTTTTACTTCACCCTTTGTAATATGAATGAATTTAATTTTGTAATATGAATGAATTTAATTTCTTTTTCCTGCCTTATCACACTAGAGACAACCTCCAGAATAATATTGAATAGACAGAAGTGGTGAGAATGGATGTCCTTGCATTGTTCGTGACTTTAGTGGAAAAGCATTAAGTCTTTCACATATGACATTAACTATTGTATTTTGGCGCCCTTCATCAGTTTGAAGGAACTTTTTCCTAATCCTAGTATTTTTGAGAGTTTTTGTCATTAACAGTTGTTGAATTTTGTCAAAAATATATCCTGCTCTACTGAGATGATCATGTGTTCCTTCTACTTTGGTCAGTAATTGTGGTGAATTACAATTTGATTTTTAGATGTTAAATCAACCTTGATTCCTGGGATAAATTTCACTTGCTCATGATGCATCATTTTTATGTATTGTTGGATTTAATGCATTAGAACTTTGTTAAGAATTTTTGCATCTATGTTTATGAGGGATATTGATCTCAAATTTTCTTTTATTGTATCAAGGTCATTCTAACCTCATAGAATGAGTTATAATGTATGCCTTTCTCTTCAATTTTCCAGACGAGATTGTTAGAATTGGTATTACCACTATCTTAAATCATTGGTAGAATTTATCAGTGGAGTCATCTGGGCCTGAACATTTCTTTGTAGAAATATTATTAACTGGAAATTAAATTTCTTTAATTATCCAAGTTATCTGTTTCTTCTTGAGTAAGTTTTGATAGTCTGCATCTTTCAAGGAATTTGTCCATTTCTTCTAAGTTGACAAATTTATTGGCATTAAATTATTCATAATTGTTAATCCTTGTTATTTTTTTAAATATCTGTAGGTTATGTAAGTATGTCACCTCTCTCTTTCCTGATACTGGTATTTTATGTCTTCTTTCTTTTGTTTTCTAATCAATCTGCAGCAATATTTATCAATTTTATTGATCTTAAAGAATCAGCTTTTGGTTTCATTTATTTTCTCAATTGCTTTTCTGCATTCTATTTCATTGATTTTACCTCTAATCTTTGTTATTTACTTTCTTCTGCTTATTTTGACTTTAATTTGCTCTTCCTTTGCTAATTTCTTACAGAAGAAGTTGAGGTTATTGACTTGAGACCTTTATTCTCCAATATAGGCCTTTGCCTCTAAGCATGTTTTAGCTGCAGCCTACAAATGTTGTATTTTTTCATTTCCATTCTGTTCAAAATACTTGCTAATTTCCCTTTTGAATTCTTCTTTCACCTGTGAGTTTTTTAGAAGTACATTAGATAGTTTTTTAATATTTGAAGATTTTCCCAGAGATTTTTCTGGGACTGATATTTAATTTAATTCTGGTATAGTCAGAAAACATACTTTGAATGATTTGAATTATTTAAAATTCACTTGACTAGTTTTATGGCCCATAATACAGTCTACCTTGGAAACATTCCCAATGCAACTTGTGGATTCTGCTGTTGTTGGGTGGAGTGTTCTATAAATATAATTTAGGTCAAGTTAGTTGGTAGTGTTTTTCAATTCTTCTATGTTCTTATGGACTTTCAGTCTATTTGTTCTTTCCATTTTCCTGATGTTTCATCATGACCACACTGAGGTAATGTACTTTTTTTTTTTTTTTTGACATTGGCAGTCTCCGGGAAACAAACCCTGAGGTGATGTGCTTTTGACCAGAGTACCACACAAGTGATTTTGTGTCTTTCTCAGGGTATCAGATCTGGAGGCACATCTGTCCCTCAGTTATGATGGCAATTTTGATCAGTAGGTTATAGTGCTGCTCGATTTTCCCCAGTCTCTAGTTACTGGTTTTAATCTCTCTTGCAATCATAAGCAGTTTATTGGGAGGCTCTTTAAAACAAAGTAAATATCCTACACCTCATCAACACTTCCTCCTGGATATAGCATCTGTTGATGATATTACCCTCAATTGGCTCAGGAAAAAATACATATATTTGTATCTTTATATCTATACAGAGAGAGAGAGAGATAAGAACAGAGAAAGACAGAGAGGTGCAGATGGGATAAAATGTCAGGAGGGGGATAACCTGGAGAGAGGGGAAAGGAGTGTTCTTTATACTATTTTTACTTTCACAATATTATATAAGTTTGAAATTATTTCCACATTAAAAGCTGAAAAAGAAAAAATTGTTATGATCACAAGAATTATTACCAATGTTAACAAATAATATTTAAAGAGAATATATGCATTGACAAGACTATATTAAATAGTAGTTTAAACTACAGATGATATTAAAAAACATCAAGAAAGTGGAAGAGGAATAGATATGAAGAAATAGAAGCATGGAAAATTTCTTCTCTTTTGAAGTACACTTAGTCAAAATAGTCTGTTTTGCCTTGCCTTATTAGAGATCTATTGTTGAAGTTTAAGTACAAACAGTAAGTGAGAACTGTACAAATCATTTTAGAAGATAAAATAAAAAAATATATATTCCTTTCATTAAAAGATAGAGAGCAAACGAAATGACACCAAAATATAACCATAAAAATATTTAAAAATGTGAAATAAGATGACTGGCATTAAAACAAACATTATAGTGATGTAAAGATTTTTAGAGACATGCGAAAATGTTCACAGTATGATATTAAGTTAAAAATGTGCAATTTCAAATGTGTTCAGAAGGACCTCAATGTTGTTAAAAACACATATACATGACACCTGAGACTCAGCTTTAGAGTTCAGCAGCTCTGAAAGTCAGTATTATTTCATACACCAACTATTAAAGAAGCTGAGAAAGAGATCAGACTTCCATTCAAGATATAAATTAAGTGGATCTGGTTAGTGTTATGGTAAATCAGAATACAGGGCAAAGGACGATACTGTCTGTCTTTTAAAACTTCGATTTCTGTGCAAGACCAAAGAAGAGATGTTTATTTGGTGCAAAATTTTAATTTTCTGTAGCACACTATCTAATTTAACTTGTCAGTTCAGTTTATTCAAACAACATAATTACATGGATCCTAGACTAGGAAATGAAATCTTGTTATTGTGTGCAGGTTAATGTAATATGCAGATATTCCAGTGTATCTTGGGCAGAAAATTAAAAATATATATTTGCAAAGTCCCCTTGAGGGACTGGGGAAAATGTGGACATATTAGACTTCCCTACCTGGGGAATTCCTGATATTCTCCCAGGCATTAGGGACTCCCAATTTAATAAGCCAACTCCTTGATCTTGTGGCTTGCTGCTATGAAACTTATTTCTGTAATGAGGAAGCTAAGCCTACTTATATTTATACCTGAGAGTCACCCCCAGAGAACCTCTTGTTGCTCAGATGTGGCCTCTCTCTAAGCCAACTCTGCAAATAAACTCACTATCTCCCTCCTACATGGGACATAACTCCCAGGTGTGTGAGTCTCCCTAGCAACGTGGGACATGACTCCCAGGGATGAGCCTGCCCCTGGCATCACAGGAATGAGAATGCTGTCTCAGCCAAAAGTGGGAAAATAAATGGAACAAAATAAAGTTTCAGTGGCTAAGAGATTTCAAATAGAGATGAGAGGTCATTCTGGAGGTTACTCTTATGCAAGCTTCAGCCAGCTATTGCAAATTGCCACAGTATGCCAAGCCCCAACAAGCAGTATTCCTGAAAGCCCTAAAGGATACCCTTGGCTCTACGTTAGACTCTATAAAAGTTTTAAAGTACATTTATTTTTTTCAGAAACATAAGGATTTCTGACTGTTCCTATGCCAGATAAGCCCTGAAACCCAGAGGTACCAGTTTCTCCAAGAGCATCAACCAGTTTCATTCCTCTACCCCATAATGTCAACACCCCTTTCTAGCACAAAAAAAAGTTAAAATGGTCATTTCCCAGATATCTCTGAAGATTGAGAGAATAATCAAATGAGAGGGAGAAGGTGTAACTAGAAATTAGGATTTAACACATGCTAATAACAACTGACTCATTCCATAGCTATTTCTTTTTAGTGTCTAGTGTATTAGAATAGCCAGAAGGAAATACCTGAAATTATTGAGCTATAATCCAGTAACCTCGATCTTTGATAATGACTGTATAACTATATAGCTTTTATTAAGTGACCATGCGATTGCAAAAACCTTATGACTAACACTCCCTTTAACCAGTGTGTGGGCAGATGAGTAATAAAATAAAAACATGCATGAAAAATAATAATAATAATAGGTCAGGAATATGAGGAAAAATACCCCTACATAAACTATAGGCAAAAGTTATAGTACTACTTTAATACTCTTCCACCAACTGTAACAAATGTAACTACTGTTGAAAAAATAGTAGAATTACAAAAAAAGTGTTATCAATTCTAACAAACTTTCCACACCAATGCAAGTATTGACGGTGGGGTGGTTTTTGAGAATCCTGAATTTTATGCGTGATACACAATTTCTCTAATAAATTTTTTTTTTATTAAAAACACATAAACAGGGCGGGCCATGGTGGCTCAGCAGGCAGAGTTCTTGCCTGCCATGCCGGAGACCCGGGTTCGATTCCCGGTGTCTGCCCATGCAAAAAACAAACAAACAAATAAACAAACAAAAAAACACAAACATATATTAAACATACAAAAAAGAAGGGAAGTTAATATCTCAAAGTATTTATCTTCAAAAGGTGATGTTAAGTGTCATTTTCATTTTCTTAGTTATAATTTTAATGCTTTTCCCCCAAATCGTCTGCGGTGACCATGAATTACTTTTGTACCAAAATATGAGGCATATTTTTTAAAAAGAGAAGTATAGCTTGTTCCATCTCACCCAATTTCTAGAGTTAAATCTGATTAAATGGTGCATGAAATGGCGCTGAGACCTTCTGCCTAACGCTTCTCATGAAAAATGTAAGTCTCCCCCTCAGGCAGCCTTGCTGAGGCAGCACGTTTTATCACTTAAGTTGTTTTACCTGAAATGCTGTCCTCCACATCAATTCTGGTTTCATCTTGGGCATATAAAAGGTCATATCAAGAAGTTGCAGGAATAAACATTAATGCCAGTCAGTTTTGATTAAGGTGGAGAATTTTCTCCTATTTCAGAGGACCTGAAGAGGGGGAGTTTTCCTTTATAGCTGAAATTGAAGTTTGAACTATTAAATCATTCAGTATTACCCCTGCCAGCAACTTGGGTTCAACTTTCTCGGTTCACAAAGGCAGCATAGGGCAAAGGCTAAGAGCATGGACACAAGAGTCAGCTGATGTGAATTTGAGTCCTGGCCTTCTAGCAACATCTCTGTGCCTTGGTTCCGTTGTCTGTAAAGCAGGGATGATAATACCAGCGCCCGCCTTGAAGACTTAATGAATTAACATCCGTAATGTACTCTGAGCAGTGCCTGGCACATAGTGAGTGCCAGGGAAGTCTTAATGAAACAAATAAAATTCACTATAGCAAGCATAGGCTGAGGTGCAAGCCCATTTTCCTCAATCTTTAGTTCCCATAGAAACAGGGCACACTCTTTCTGTATTTGGTCTTCACTGAGTTATGACACACACTACATTTCTCCAGTGGGCCCCGCGCTCCCTTTTGACCTCCTCAGACTCCTGGATAACTCTGGTGATTCCCAATCCTTTCGTTTTTTTGGCATGGGCAGGCACCGGGAATTGAACCCAGGTCTCTGGTATGGCAGGCGAGAACTCTGCCTGCTGAGCCACTGTGGCCCACCCTCCAATGCTTTCTTGGTCCTCCATCACCCCGTCAAAACCTACCTTGCCCCGTATATCCCGCTCTCTTATAGCCTTGCTCTCTGCTTTCCAGGATCACAGCTGGGGATAACTTGCACACTAACTCATTTAGGTATTGTTCCTTTGCACCTAGAGGCTTTCTGGAGCTAGTGCCTTAATCTTATCTTTTCCAGAATGTTACTTCACAAAACACTCTTCACAAGGATGTTAACATTTGTGCAGAGAGAAAAGGTGACCTGAGCTCCTACAAAACCAGTAAACAGACCGGGTTTAGCAGAAGTAACCTGCTGGATTTCTAAGATTATGATATGCTGATGTGTATGACCTTATGGGGAGGACGGAGCATGAGGCATTTCCCAAACTTATATGACTAGTGCAGCCTTTCATTTTCTCTCCATATTCCTATTAACTCCTGGAGGAGTTGGCAAAACACCAATTTGTTTCTGAAGGCACCAGGCAAACTATACCAGTTCACTACCAGAGCCTGGAGATAAGTCAACCCCCTCTTCCTGCCGAGGCACTCATGCTTGTGTTCAGTCTATAAATACTGAGCACCCAATACTAGTTGCAGATGAACAACTCCTGACTTCATTTCCTTGATTGAAGCCACACATCTTACCCAACAGATTCCCTCCGGCTCACAGAGACTCGGTGTTGAGGATCAGAAAATCTGACTCAGACTTTCAGGAAATAAGTTCTTCCCCTTCTCGTTGGGCCCTGCACAGCCACGCCAGCTCCTAAGTGAGGACTGGTTGTGTGGCTTGTTTGGTTCACTCTTCACAGTCCACCCTGTTGGCTTCTTTGGCAACCTTCATGCAGCCTTCATTTCAAGAGAGATGCAGTACAACACAGTAAGAGCAATGATGAAAGCAGAAAATACTTATTACGTGAAACTCTTCATTCCATTGTCTGCTTTCAGTTTAATAGGAGAGCTAAGTATTTTCTTGGCCTCAGATGAAATCGCAGGCAGATCCCATAATGATTTTGACACTTTTCATAACGGGTCCTCTAATGTCTTTTGGGTGGATTCCTGGGGCTGAGTCTCCCTAGTGGTGCTCCTCGAGGCTCTCCTGCTGGGGCCTGGGACACTGGGTGCCGTGGATCCATCCCTGTGCTCTGGACTTTTCCCTGCAGACAGACTGATATCACATTGCCCTTCCAGACATCTTGGAGTTCACATCTGGTCCATGAAAAACACTTGCGTTTTTCTTTCTTTCTTCCTTTATTTTGTTTTTGCCAGTCTGCAATAGAAACGTACTTGCTTTCAGCTCAGCTCTGTTCTCGCTTCTCTGCCACCTCAGGTCTAAGCAGCCACAGCCTCTCATACAATCTTTGTGTGTGTCAGGGACCCGTGTCAAACTCACCCAGAGATTCTCTGAAGGATCCTTTCTCATTCAGGTGAGAAGGAAAATTACCTTGCCTCACTGTGGTGGGGAAGAACTGCCCTTCAAACTTTCTCCTGATAAATTCTCTTTAAAACCAACCCTTTCCTTTGACTTAAACAAGCTGTCTTCCATGGTTGAGGGAGGTACTGAGGTAAGGGGTGCTGGTGTTACCACCCCTTGCAGTGCTGAGTGGATGGTCTATTCTAATACTTTGTTACAAAAGATAGTGATACATTGTACCTATTTCATTCTCAGTCTTTGGGGCTTTAGGGAAAACTGACCTGGAGAGGCCCATTTTAACATCATTAATGGGGTACAACCATTATCTTATTTTAAGTGAGAGAGACTCTTTGCTTATCCACTAGATTGTAGTGATTGGAATTTAAGCTTCATGAAGGCATGGATTTCTGACTTTAAAAGAGTCTTTTTTTTTTTTTTTTTGCACGTGCAGGCTCCAGGAAACGAACCTGAAAAAGTCCTTTTTAAAATAAGCTTCCAGAACAATGTTTGACATACGATAATAAAAATTTTTTTTAATGTATGTATTATTTTCCAGGTGAGAAAACTCAAGTTTAGGAAATGTAAAAAACTTGGCCTGTGTTATTCAGTCAGTAAACCGGAGAACCAAGATTTGAATAGAGACAGAAAGCAGCTAATAGTAACCGCATATTTTATTTAAATGTTTATTTTACATACATTTCTGTGAACTTATGGGGAATTATTCGCATAGAGTAAAACCTCTTATTTTCATAGAAATCCGCTGGAATTGGGTTACCTTGTCCTTCAGGTAGGCATTCAGCCTACCTAACCTGGGATGACCACACTGCCATCTGGTGGTAACTATGTGAGTTGCAAGTTCATTGTCTGTATTACAGACCTTTAAGGTTAGAGTCATGGTTTCAACTTTACATCCCTTAACTCATTTAATCCGCACAACAACCCTAAAGAGTAAGTACCACTAGTATGTCCATTTGATAAATCGGTTTATACAGTAACAGAGGGAGGACGTGACCCCAGGCTATCTGGTTGCAAACCTTACTCTTAACCATTAATGCTCTAATTTATGAGCATTCAAGACTTCTCAGACTCAGAAGTCCTTTTCTGGGTAAGCCACATAAACTTCTATTAAACAAAAACGGTGTGTCAAGAGGGTAAATTTGACTAAAACATGAATCAAGTACAAACATAGAGAAATTATTCGTACGTATTTTCTTTTGTCCTTAATTCTTAATAATGCTCTAGGTTGGGGATTTAGTTTAGTACAAGTAAACTTTAAAAGCTCAGATAGATATTTAATTATAGGATGTTCTAAGGGAATATCATTAACTAGCTCACTCTATTTCTGTAATATTAAATGTCTTTGGACCCCTGCTTCCTCACTCTTTTACTGCTTATTGTCATCTTATGGGGTCATTGATATCTCTATCAGCCATCTAACTGGTGCAGAATAAGGAGGATGAAACCGAAAGTGATTTCATTACCTACACACATAAATTTTCTCCATCATTTCTTCGTATTTTATTGCCAACCCAAGTAAGAAAAATGATAGGCCGGCATTTCGCCAACCATAATGAAGCCTATTCTTTAACATTTATCATTTCTAGTTCAACAAACACTATGCAGAATTCACATGTGGGATCGTTATAAAAATAATGAGCCACATGGAAACATTTGCCTCATTATTGTATAGTTATTTCTCCTGAAGTTAATACTTCACTACCTGAATGATTTGGGAGAGTAAAACTCTCCTTAACTGCATAAGGAAACCTGATCACTACAGATCATTAATCTAATGTCAGATTTTTTTTAAAATTGAGTAGAGCAAACGTACTTGGTGAGACCAATTTTCAATGCTGTACCCATTATTTTCATTAGAGCTTACATGTTTGAAATACTTTGCAATCTACAGGGCATTTTCACATAGTTTTTTTTTTCTTTCTTCACAATTATGGTTTGAAGCGAGATTCCTGTTCTCATTTTATGCATGAGGAAATTGAGGCTCAGAAAAGGTTCTTGTGACTTGTCCAGGAGCATAGATAACAAGTAGCAAAACTAGGACTAGAACTCTGTCTGATTTTAATCCAGAGCCAGCCTATTCTAAAGGCTTTCCTAATGTCCACGATAATGTTAATTTCTAAGTTATCTGTCTTTCCCAAGAGATGCCTTCATGAGAAAAGGATTTCGTGGTCAATTAAGTTTGGGGAATACTGCACATGAAGTCCGCCACTGGAAGGAGCCCAGTACTTATTATCATTTTTAAAAGGCTCTGAGGAATCCTGCGTTAATGAAGCCTGTTTAACTTTGTTTAATCTAGGTTTATTCCCAGATTTACTTGATCATCGAACTTTTTCTTTTCCCAAGTAATTGCTACTAACATCCAGAGGACTTGCACTAATAACTGTTCTAAATGAACAGCTTATTATCAACTATTCAAAAAAGACCTCGGCGCTATGAACACTGAATGTTGACAGGCAGTATTTAGGATCAGAGTTTAGCAAAGATTAGAGCAGGAAAACTGTTTTGAAAGAGCAAAAAGAAATACATGCTTTTGCTTTTTAGTTCTTAGCCAAAAGGACTTGCTACCCTGTAAATGCATGAAACTAAGAATCATTCCTAAACTTTTTTCCAAGATGTGTAATGCAATACACTATCAAAAATATGCATTCGATGAAGGAAATTAGCATTAGTTTCTCAAGTCAATTTTATTAATTATAAGCAATTATTTATAAGACGATTGAACAAATTAAGCCAACTTTTCTACGTGGCATGCAGCATAGCCCTGGGATATTTTCCCATAGAAAGATCATTTGAAAAACTTTCTTATGATTAAGGAACTTCTTCTCAACATCATTACTCAATAGCTTGATCAATGTCCCCTATAGAATTCTCTTAAAGAGCCATATGTATGCCAATAAACATTATAGAGTCTTAAAATATATTTGAAAATGAATTACCTTTTAATTGGAGAGAGGAATAATTAATTATAAACTATGATAATTTTCTGATTTAAAAATCAATGCCCTTTCCTTTCTCTTTCTCTTTTCTATTCACCTTTGCTTACCTATATTTATCGATCCAAATTCCTTATCTCAGAACTGTACAGTAAAGGAATCTCAAAAGCCAGCAGGAGTGGGAAAATGGAGAAGGGTGATCTATATCTCCTTAGCACAAAGAAAGCCCTGGGACAGCTAGGCAACCACAAATCCAATCCATCACTTAGATGCTTGTTAATTTGGCAATTTTTGTCACCTCTGCTTAAATCCAGAACCTTGATTATACCACATTTGGGTCTTGCAGATGAATTTTTCACATTGGAAACTGGATTGAATTCTTAGCTCCATGCCTCTTCCATGGCTGATAATTCTGCTTGTGATAAGAGGTTAAATACAATTTTTGAACAATTCAGTTTTCTTATAAACATTTGGCTTCTCTTGCATGTGTGAGGAGCCAGCAGCCAGACAGAACGTCTGAAAACAAGTTGTAAACTACCAAACTGTAGAGATTTAGTCCTACAGTTTGCTCCCTATTTTTCTTATCCCTGAAGTCTAGGGATTCTACTTTTTCTACGTCTGGGACAACTTTGTACTCCAGAGACACCAAGCCTATTGTAAACTGCCATATTTGCATTGCTTTCACAGTGGAAATTTTTACTAAAGGTCAACTTTTATCTTTCAAGCAAATAAAATGTTAACAGCTAAAGATGAAATGTCATAAATGGCCTTTTACTTTCTCCCCTGAATTAGCCTCAGACTTATCTCTTCACCTGTTCTGTGATATTGAAAAAATATAGTATCTTACCTTGTGGGTGTGCTTTGCTGTTTACCAAGAACTTTCTCATATATTGTTGTTTATCATGCATATGTATGTGCATTCACGCGCGCGCGCGCACACACACACACACACTTGGTAAAGCAAGAAAAACAGATATTAATCCCGTTTTTACCACCAAGGTGGCTGTGGTTAGAGGAGGGCGAGTGATTCATAAAGGTCACATCCAGTAGGGAGGTGTGGCCGAAGGCCGACAGGCCTCCCAGGTATTCATCCGGTACTCTTCCCACAACCGCACTCTAGTACAAGAGTTGAGATGTAGACAGGATAAATGAAAACCAGAAATGAATGATATTTCTTGTATGCAGATTACAGCAACACAGTCAAATTCTGTGTAGTAATTAAAATACTTCGCCTAACTGGAAAATACATTTTCAATGATTGCATCACGAATGACAAGAGCCAAATAATATTCCTTAAGAATGATGACCACCCATTGAGGTTAGGAATTTAAATATAAATGAATAACTGTGAGATAGCTCATCACTGAAAGATGATTCTCCGAGGCAAAAACGCACTGGGTCAGGGCATTTGAATCCCTTGTCCTAGCTCTGTCACTGACTTACTGTGTCTTCTCTGGCAGGCTCTCTGGGTGTCAACTTCCTTATGTGTCAAGTAAGAATAATACTACGTGCTCTGCCAAACTTCCACGGCTCTTTAGAGAACTTGGCCAAGTAATTGATAATGAAGCTGTCTGAAAACAAATACGTCTGTACAAATGAAAGGCCTGCAGTTGAGGTACTTGAGGAGAAGTTCATCTATTCTTACTGTGTGAATAATAAAAGTGCTTAGCATTTTTAAATGAATGTGTATTTTATTTACAGTAGAATGCATTCAATTCTTGAAAAATGTAATTAATTCTATGTTCTTTTCCTTTCTTATGTTCTAATGATTACCCCCATCTACCATATAATTTTGCTTGTAGTTTTATTTCCTTTTTTAAAAAGGTGCCATTGAAGGTGAGATGTATACTCATGGAAATATTTCATGGCTCATTTTTAGTTTGAGAATAGCAAAGCAGGTATCAAAAATTGAGCAGGTTTCAATCCAAACAGATTTTGTAGCCAACTAATCTTTTCAGAAACAGAAAGGCTAGGAATATGGTCTGTGCAATTTTGGCAGCAGCTTTCTAGGAATACAAATAGAACAAAGAGTCAAGAAAACCATCCTCCTGTTTGTGCTAGTTTAATGTCATTATCTGAAAGCAGGCAAGATTCCAAAAAGGTATATTAACTTCATATGTGGATTACAAAAGGCTGTAAGTGAGAGAACTCATATTTATTATAATACCAGTCGCTAAGCTCTAAGTAGGTACAAAAAGCACTGTTTCACCTTCAGATGTCTACCACAGAAAGCCTCAAGTGTGTGTGCACTTTGATAAAATTTAGAAGTGACTTGATACATAGAAATTTTCAGAATCCAAAGACTTTGCAAGAGGCGAAAATAGTAAGTAGTGGAATTAAATTTGTAAAGAATATTACAGCAAAGAGGTCTACCTTCCTTCTTACTTTTGAAGTCATATTTATAGCTACTATCAATTTTATTCCTTTACCTTTATTTTACTTTATTTACTTTGCAGAATATTTTTATTTTGGGGATAAATAGTGTGTCTTAATCAGAATTTGGGTACCAGGATTCAGGTAGCTCTGAAAACTAAGTTGCTAAATATCACACAACTAGCAAATAGCAGGACTAAGAGATTAATCGTACCAGCTTCAAAGCCCACACTCTCTGCTACCCCTCATTGTATCCTTTTGTAACTTTTGACCCCATTTTTCCATTTCTTATGATTTACTCTTAGGAAGTAATTTATCAGAAGAAAACAAGCTGACAGGAAAGAAAAGGAAGGAATTTGTGTATTCCTTAATGAGGGACATTTAAGCAAATTATGGCACATAACAAATGGATATGTATTTTATCATACACATGATTAAAAATGGTGAAATTTCCCATTAAATGAAAGTTGAAATCATGCAATTTATCATTTCCTTCTAAACCATTCTAAGATGACAAGAAAGAAGTCATTTTCTAAAAATGCATAAGCCACAGAGAGAGTGTGTGAATGAAAGGAACATTTAGATGACAGGAGTTAAGAAGTTTTTGGAAAGTACAAAGCACACAACCTAGTTTAACAGACTAGCAGAACAGAGGCCACTGCAACCTAAGAGATGGCAGGCGGGGACGCCCAGTGAGAAGCAAACCAACTCACTCACTCTAAGAAATGTCCAAAGTCTTGGAATGTATGGTTCTGTGGGAGGCAGTTATGGGATGGGGCTTGGGTGACAGGACATGCAGTGGCTTTCTATTCAGCATTGCTTTACATGCTCAACCTTCCTCCTTCCTAGAAGAACACTGAGCCCTTCTGTGAATATGGCCATGTGACCATGTGATTTAAGGGAAGCAATGGGCAAAGAATCTAGAGCACTTGGAGCCAACACGGAAAGTAGGGGAAACAGGCTCAGAGAGAGCAGTCAGCCCAGATTGGTGCACAAGCTCGGGAAACGCTGTTAATGTAAGTTCTTTAATGCCTGCAAGGGGAGTTCAGGAACACAAAAAGATTATTCAGAGAGTACTTTGATTTCTTAAATGTTCAATTTAGTTAAGTGACAAATTCAAAACCCTTTTTTTCCCCTAAGCACAGAAGTTCAACTTAAAGATATTATTCCTCCTGTAAATCTAGCAAATTTTAATAATTGCTTTTGAGGGATCCTTTGATTAACATTCAGTCTCATTTACTATTAGTTCATGCTACTCTTTAAGCATTTTAAATGTTTTAACTGTCTAACAAATCTTCCTAATTTTTAAATCTTATAAATGTAATAAATTGAGCTTGATTTCAACTAAAAATCAAATTAAATCAGTTACACATTTAAAATTGGAATCATAAGGCTGACATATTAATTCTGGCCAACTTCTCTTAAATATTACAATTACATAATAAATGGAAATGTAGATTCCATAACCCAGAGAATGTTATTACTCAGAGCTCATTCTCTTAAATAGTCCTCTATTTAATTCTAAATCTTCCCAAGGTTAAAAGATAAACCTTTCTTTCCTACCAATAAAAAAAAATTGTTACCTACCCCCTAAATATTGGAGTTACCATTCCAGGTCACTTTTTTGCCTGCCTTTTCAGCTTGCTCAGCGTTTTATTATGTTCCGAGAAGGCCTTGGCCATGGCCAAAATTGTTGACTTCAACACTGCTGAGAAATACTGCTCTCTGCCTATAGTTGCTATATTAAGCACTCTGTGACCTGAAGAAGGAGGTTGTTATGTCACCTGCATCCCTTAGATACAAATTTGCATGGCTGAATTTTTTGTTTTTTCATGGGAATCTGAAGGTCTGCCACTGTCGTCTCATTGGCTATACTATTTGATTGGATTCTGAATTTCTTTGGCCCCTTTTTAAGTTAAGAACATTTCCCTGTCTAACTTTAAAAGCAAAACTTTGTGAAATCATTCATTTCTAATTCTTTCTTTCTAGTAGAACCATTTATTTCTTAGGAATAATAAAATTACACTGGATTGATTTTGGAACATCTTCTGTTTGTTTTTCTTTCTGGTTTGTGGGCTTAACTTCTAAAATCGTTCTACCAACAGACTCCATAATGGAGATGTCCAGGAAAAAAAAATAGAACCAATTGATTATCATATTGAAAAATACACTGAACTCTGCCCTACATATTCATTAGAAAATCTGAAGAACTCATAATACGTGCATGAAATGAGAACAATGAAACAATTAATTCTAGGAAGACACAAATATACACGAAAGAAAACATAATCACAGTATACTACATGGTTCAGCAATAAACAAAGTTTACATAGCCGTCAATATTGTAAGCACTGACTTACAATGATTTAACAATATTACAATATCAGAGGATGGGGGTCAAAATTAAAGTTTAGAAAGTTAAGTCTTTATTTACCATAACAAGAAGTCAGTAGATTTGTAAAATGGATAAATTAAGACATAGGTGTATAAGATTATTGTACAGAAATGTAGAGGCAAATATCTGAAGAAAAAAGCTAGAAGACTTGCAAAGAGATGCCTTTAGAAGATAGGAGTTGTGGTGGAGGTGGGTGGAGGTCAAAGAAAAATGAGGAAGGGAACTGAAGCTCATTTTTTATAAGTCTTTAGTAACATTTGACTTTCATGTGCCCATATTACTTTAATTAAAATTTTAAAAATTAAAAAATAAAATACCAGTATTTTTAAATAATTTTGAATATTATAAATATTATGCAATATGGGAAAATGTCATATGATATGGAATACAGAATCTAGAAAAAAACAAAATTGTAGGTTTATGGTACAATAATTATAGTTATGTAAAAATGCTTAAAGACAATACCTGGAAGGGACCATGGATAAATGAAAACAATTTTATTAAATACATAGATAATACATTGTTGTTGTTGTTGTTGTTTTACTTTATGTTTTGACATTAGCTTGATATCACTTAATTTTACAAAGATTTTACAGCCTACGGAACATTTTAGAGTACACACTTTATCTGGGATTCCATTAATATGAAAACCATCCCTGTCTCCATAAGTTTAAACTCCAATGATATGAAAATCTTTAATCCTTCAGAGTCTTCTAGTTAACGTCGGCCCAGGCATATTTATGAAGTCATCAGAACTTGTCTTTGTTATCTTCCCCTTTTCAATGCCTCTTCCTACTCCAGCCTCTCACTCAGCCCCCAATATGCCAGGATAAGACATCATCAGAGTTACCTATCTTGTTTCTCATTCTGTCACTGCCAACTGGTGCATCTTTCTGCAGCAGGAGACCAGATATCCCACAATGCGAATGTCTCTCTGTCATTCAAAGTCAAAAGTCCTTAACTGAACTTCCTTCTAAACCTGCTGTGCCCAGTTGCTCAAACTTCAGTTTCACCTTTGACTCCTGGCTCTTGCACATGCCCATATCAGCACCATGACCCTTCCTTTCTTAAGCATTCATCCATAAATATTCTTAAATGTCTATCATATCTTTTGCTGTCTTCTCTGTTCACACTGTGACTAAACTTCATATTTTTCAGGCAGTTTAATGCTAATCAACATCTCTCTTCGTCCCTAAGAACTTTGTAATGCTTTTAATTCCTACCCCAAGACTTCCACCCTTCATTATCGTTATTCTCTAACACTTTAGCTCCAACTTGTTGTTATCCTTTTCAAAAGTCAGTCAATGGTTTTACATCAATATAAGTTCAGGAAATCAACATATTTAATTATATGGTGTTCGTGTGACTCTCCCTCTCTTTCTTTATGTTCAGTTAATTTGTGATGAAAATCAATTCTTCAGCAAGGGTCTGGAAGTAGTGAACCATATACATATATAAACTAGAAAATACCTTTGCCCGCAATCTGAACAGCATGCTTGGGTCTAATAATCAGGGTTGACAATTGTTTTCCTTCCACCCTTTGAAGAGTCTGTTCCATTTTATTCTTGCACCTATTCTTGTTGAAGGGAAGTCTTCTAGCCATTATTTATTTATTCTTGGTAAGTGGTCTTTTTGTCTTTGATAGTTTTGTTTTCGAAGGTCTGAATTTTTACCACAGAGTGTATTGTGTCTAAATATGTATGTTATATATGTAAATATATATTGTACACATATTCTCTGTGTGTGTATATGTCGTGTTTTCCCCCTAATCCTTGGCACTAAGTGTTTGGTCAATCTGAGATCTGGTTCTTCTTTAATTTTGAAAAATTCTCAGGAAATAGCTCTTTGAGTATTGTATCACATAAACATTATCTTATGGAACTTTTACTTCATATACATTGGTGTTTTTCACTCTTTATGAAGTTTTTTCTCTTTTACATTTCCCAATTCTTCATCTCTGCTATGCTTTGGATGATTCTTATAGATATATCTTGTATTTCAATCAATTTTCTTTTCTAACATATCTAGTCTTAACCCATCTATTAATTTCTTTTAAATTTGAAAGACAGTTTTTCATTTATAAAATTTCTATTGTTATTTTCAATCAGCCTATTCTACTAATAATTTTCTATCCCTTCTGTCAATTTTATTTTTTTATACCCTTGATTTTTCAGGGGGGTGGGGGGTGGTAGTGGTGCATGGTCCGAGAATTGAACCTGGGTTTTCCTCATGGCAGGTGAGCATTCTACCACTGAATCACCTGATTTTCGAAAAATGTATTTTAAAAATAAGTCCTTTTCCAATTGCTTCATTAGTTCTAGTTCCTCAGATAAGGAGTCTCTGAGGATACCAACTGTGGTAGATTTTCTCATGGGATTTTCAAGGTTTGCTTTTTATGAGACTCTCTTCAAGGTGGTTTTCTCTTGGGGGTGGGAGAGCCATGTGTGTGGCCTGGATTGTGAGTTTCCCATGGTAGGTATTGGCATTTCTTCTTTTTCTGGTTCTACAAGGCTTGTCAAGATATGGAGCAGAAATGAGGCGATTTTACAGTTCTGGGTCATGAACAGTGCACAGAGCTTTTCCTGCTTCCTCCTTTACGAATGGAACCCAGTTCCAGCAACCTGCCATGCATAGAGCCCACAAGCTCATTCCCTGTGGGAAAAAAAGCAGCAGCTATGGGGTTAATGACCAGATTAATTATGGATGCCTTCTGTTCTAGTTTGCTAGCTGCCGGAATGCAACACACCAGAGACGGATTGGCTTTTAATAAAAGGGGATTTATTTTGTTGGTTCTTCAGAGGAAAGGCAGCTAACTTTCCACTGAGGCTCTTTCTTACGTGGAAGGCACAGGATGGTCTCTGCTGGTCTTCTCTCCAGGCCCTTGGGTTCCAACAACTTTCCCCGG
>PVIY010035015.1:0-26647 GCA_004026745.1 Myrmecophaga tridactyla
GCCCCAGAAATGGCAGAGAGCCCAGGGGTGGCCCTGATGCCTGGAGAGAGTGGAGCTGAGAGGTGGTCTCCTCGATGTACCCTGAGGTTGATTTGGAAAGAGGCAGGCCACTGCATAGGCCCTCAGAAAGGGTGGGATTGCCACTTTCTAAAGCTGAAGGATAAATGACTTTCAGATTTTGAAATCCAATGGTGTTTGTCTGCAGGTTTTCCTTCCAGTTTCTCCCTATGGATCCTGTGTTTATCCTCCTTTGCATATTGACATCAGATAACTTGTTTTGAGATTCACAGGTCCACATCAAGAAGAGAATTTTTTGCACCTGTTTAAGGTGATGCTTGGAGTTGCCAAGTTGACAAGGGGTGGACATGTGTTAGTTGGATTCAGTTGTCAACTTGGCCAGGTGAGCATACCTAGTCTTCTTGCTGCGGATATAAGCCAATGGTACATGAACCTCATCTGTTGCTAATTACACCTGCAGTTGGCTAGGAGGCGTGTCTACTGCAATGAGTGACATTTGACTTAATTGGCTGGTGCTTAAATGAGAGAGTGCAATGTAGCACAGCCTAAGCAGCTCGGCATTCCTCATCTCAGCACTTGCAGCTCAGCCCAGGCCTTTGGAGATGCAGAAAGAAGTCACCCTGGGGAAAGTTGTTGGAACCCAGGGGCCTGGAAAGAAGACCAGCAGAGACCATCCGGTGCCTTCCACATAAGAAAGAACCTCAGTGGAAAGTTAGCTGCCTTTCCTCTGAAGAACTAACAAAATAAATCCCCTTTTATTAAAAGTCAATCCGTCTCTGGTGTGTTGTATTCCGGCAGCTAGCAAACTAGAACACACCCACATGTTGAATGATCCATGGGCACTTCAGAAAAATGCATATCCTGCTGTTTGGGGGTGCAAAATTCACTAAGTGTCTGTTAGAGCTAATTAATTTATCATATTATTCAAGTTCTCTGCTCCTTATTGATCCTCTGTCTACATCTTCTGTCTGTTGATGAGAGTGGTGTATTGTAGTCTTCAGCTATTATTGTAGAGATATATATTTCTCCCTTCAGAGTTGTCAGTTGTAGTTTGGAGCTTTTATGTACCCCAGAAGGGGCCATGGTCTTTTAATCCATTACTTTGGGTGCAGACCTATTGTAGATGGGAACTTTTGATTTGTTCATTTCAATTGAGATATGACCCATCTCATTCAAGGTGGGTCTTAATGCCCTTATTGGAGTCCTTTATAGAAAGATAAAAACAGAAAGAGACACAGAAGATAAGAGGAGGAATTAAGAGAGGTTAACAGAAAAATCACCAGAAGAGCTGAGAGAGGAAGCCACTGAGGTAGAATCTGAAAGCATTGGAATCTAGGAGAGAAGGATCAGCAGACAATGCCACATACCTTGCCATGTGACAGAGGAGCCCCAGAGGCCAGCAGTCTGCTTTCAGAGTCTAAGTATCATCCTGTTGATGCCTCAAGTTGGACATTTTCATGGCCTAAGAACTGTAAATTGTATGTTAAAAAATTCCCATTGTAAAAGCCATCCCATTTCTGGCATATTGCATTTTGGCAGCAAATGAAAGCACCAGATTTGCCTCATGTATTTTGGATCACTGTTATTAGTTGCACAAATATTTATGATTTTATTTCTTTTGGTGGATTTCCCATTTTATTAATATACAGTGTCCTTATCTGTCTCTTATAGCAGTTTTGCATTTAATTCCTATTTTGTCTCATATTATTATAGCTACCCTAGCTCTTTTTTTGTTACTATAGGTGTAGAATATCTTTTCATGCCTTTTCACTTTCAAGCTATTTGTGTCCCTGGGCTTAAGATAAGTCTCTTGTAGACAGTGTATAGATATATCACACTTTTTTTTTTTATCAATTCTGCTAATCTGTATTTTGATTGGGGAGTTTAATCCATTAGCATTCAATGATATGAATGCATAGACAGTACACACCACAGCCATTTTATCCTTTGCTTTTTTTAAAATATATTGTTCTAGTTTGCTAGCTGCCAGAATGCAATATACCAGAAATGGAATGTCTTTTAAAAAGGGGAATTTAATAAGCTGCTATCTTACAGTTCTAAGGCCAATAAAATGTTCCAATTAAAACAAGTCTATAGAAATGTCCAATCTAAGGCATCCCAGGAAAGGTTCAAGAAGGTCGATGAAGTTCAGGGTTTTTCTCTCAAGTGAGAAGGTACATGGCAAACACAGTCAGGGCTTCTCTCTCAGCTGGTAGGGCACATGGTGAACATGGTGTCATCTGCTAGCTTTCTTTCCTGACTTCCAGTTTCATGAAGCTCCCAGGAGGCATTTTCCTCCATCATCTCTAACGGTCGCTGGCTCATGGACTCTACTTCGTAGTGCTGCAGCAGTCTCTACTCTCTCCAAATCTCCTTCATTCTCCAAAATGTTTCCTCTTTTATAGGACTCCAGAAACTTATCAAGACCCACCCAAATGGGTGGAGACATGTCATCACCTAATCCAGTTTAACAACCACTCTTGATTAAATCACATCACCAGGGAGATGATCTGATTGCAGTTTCAAACATATGGTATTGAATAGGGATTATTCTGCTTAATGAAATGGGATTTAGATTAAAACATGGATTTTCTAGGGGACATACATCCTTTCAAGCCAGCACACATGGACAGGCACTAGGAATCAAACCTGGGTCTCTGGCATGGCAGGTGAGAACCCTGTCACTGAGCCACCATCACACCACCCTATCCTTTGCTTTTATATGTCATATCTTATTTTTGTCTCTCTTTATCTTTTTAGATACCCTTATTGGTGATCTTCATTTCTTCACTCTCCTCCAAATCTCTTTTGTCCTTTCCTTTCAGCCTGCAGAACTCTCTTCAGTATTTTTTGTAGGGCAAATCTCTTGTTGACAAATTCTCTCAGTTTCTCTTTATCTGTCAATATGTTACCCTCTCCCTCCATTTTTATGGACAGTTTTGCTGGGTAAAGAATTCTTGACTTGCAGTTTTTCTATTTCATTTCCTTCAATATATCATACCACTCCTTTGTTGCCTCTATGGCTTCTAATGAGAAATCTGAGCTTAGCTGTTGAGTGTCACTTGTATGTGATGAATTGTTTTTCTCTTGCCACTTTCAGAATTTTCTTTGTCTATGGCATTTAACATTCTGATTAGTATGTGTCTCAGAGTAGGTCTAAGGATTTATTCTGCTGGATATGCTGCACTTTTTGGGCTTATATATTTATGTGTCTTATAAGAGTTGGGACATTTTGGGCCATTATTTCATCAAATATTCTTTCTGTCACTTTTCTTTTCTCTTTTCCTTCTGGGACACCCAGAATGTGTATATTTGTGAGCTCTGTGTTGTTCAAATCCCTGAGACCCTGCTATGTTTCATCCATTCTTCTCTCTATCTGTTCTTCTGTCTATAAGATTTCAACTGTCCTGTCTTCTAGCTCATAGATTCTTTCTTCTGCCTGTTCAAATCTGCTGTCATATGCCTTTAGTGCATTTTAATATCTTCTATTGTGTTTTTCTTTCTTATCATCATTTCTGTTATGTTTGTTTTTATATATTCAAAGTCTTCTTTGTGGTCCCAGAGTGTCTTTTAATAGCCTTTATCTTTTTACCAATATTTTCCTTCTTCTCTTTGAATTGATTTAGGGGAGTTATTTGAATATCTTTAATTAGTTGTTTCAAATTTTCTGTCTACACTGAAGATTTCATTTGTTCCTTTGACTGGACTATATCTTCTTTTTTATTAATATGCTTGTAATTTTTTTTTGCTGGCATCTTTGCATCTGTTCAACTTGACAAATTTTCTTTGGAGGTCCATTTCTCTATCTTGCTAGGGCTTTCTTGCTCATTGGCTTTGTGCTAAGGCACTGCTGTGACAATTGGCTCAACTTATTATAGACCTTTAGAATAGCTTGGGTTTAGCTGTTCAAAAATTTTCAGCTCTTCTCTGTATTATATTGCCCTGGGTGTATGGTACAATTTTTGAGACTGCACTCTCTAAGCAATTGATTCACCCCCAGGAGAAGGCTTCCCATTTTTTGTTCTTTTCTCAAGAATCTTGATCTTAAAATTTTTTTGCCTCTATAGTTTTTTTTTATACTCCTTTCATTGTATTTCATTGTTTTTGCATGAATGGCAAATTCTAGAAGGAGGGTTACCCCTACCCCTAGAACACTGACTTTCCTAAGGCAGTGCTTCCCTATCAATAAAAGGGCAGGCTCCCATGAAACTGGCATAGATTGTTTCCAAAATGACTAGGGGAGACCTGGAAGGATACCGAACTTCTAATCTGTTGCTTTCTTAGCTTGCCCAGCAAATTGCACTCTACAGAAAACTGTGTTCTGTAGTTCTAAGGTGTTTAATGACTTTGTGTCTCAATCTTTCCTGCCATTCCCTGAGGTAGAGTTGAAACAGAGGTTTCCAGCCATTTTGTCTGGGGTGTGTTGAAACTGTAACTGAGAGCTGGGAACCAACAATCTTAATTCACTCATCAAAATTTGCATCTGGTGCTTGGCTGTGCCCTCCTCGTCCCCCCACCCCCACCCCACACCATTATTGGGAAAGAGGGCTTTTTAACTCCAATTAAGGACTGGATCATAGGTTGACATATCATGAGAGTGGGATATGTGCCTCAACATGGAGATATTTACTCATGTCTCTTCACTTTAGGTTATCATTCTCTTCTTTCCACTCTTCCCTGGATGATGTACAATGTCCTTATGGTCTCTGGATCTCCCAATGTGTTGTTTAAGATAGTTCTTTTCTGCTTACCAACTGCCTTGGAAGATGAATTGAGTCTTGAAGTTTCCTACTTTGCCATATGACCACACGTTTTGGGTCTTGGATAGTTTTTCATATATCCCATATTGAGTGATTAATTCCCACTTTAATATTCTGTTGCTAACAATTCCTTCCTTAATCAATCTCTAATTGCTCCCAAACTGTTATTATCAAACTTGGGTCCTTTAACATCTTGTCATTTTGTTCCTGTCCATTCAAGTAAGGCACAAACATGGTATCCAGTAATTAACATTAACATTGAAACCTAAAGCAATACTCTCTTGGAAAATCCACACTTTAAAAACCTGGGATACATGAATGAGAATCTTTATGATTTTTTCATACACACAGAAGTTAGGGATTTTTTCCAAGGTAACTTATTAGAATCAAAAGCACCAGGGAAGCATGAACTCAGTTCAGAGAGGTTTTAAAATAAAACCCTCAATTTTTAAATAATTTTCACCTTTTAAGTAATTTAGTGAACTGTCTTACCCATCTATTCATCCTTTCACTATCAAATATTTAGTGATTGTCAGCCAATGTCTTAGACATTCTTGGGGAAAGAATAATAAATAATATAGATTTTCTACTATCTTCCTAGAGATTGCATTTAGATAGCAGTACAGACAAGTAATCAGGACCTTTTAAAAATGTGTGTATGCATAAGTATTTTGAGAGCAGATGTGAGAGGCTCCATGGTCCTATGTAAGAGAGGCAACTATCTGAGATTTAAGGAGTTAGAGAAACGCTTGTGAAAGAAGTGCTATTATGTTGAGCCTTAAGAGTATGTAACAATGAGAATGAGTGGAGGAGTGCATGTCCCTTGCACAGGGAGCAACATAGAATATTTGAGAAACTGAACACAGTTTAGCATAGTATAAGGTGAAATTAAGGGAAAGTTTAGACTGGAGGGTTAAGCAGGGTACTGATTATGAAAGGCCCTATAGGCCAAGTAAAATAATTTGGAACTTAAACTAATGCCAAAAAAGAATCATGAAAATGTCTTGAGTTAAGGATTGGTGAAATAGGGTTGTCATGGTCAAGTTCATGTGTCAACTTGGCCAGGTGGTGGAACCTGTTTGTCTGGTTGGGCAAGTGCTGGCCTGTCTGTTGCTATGAGGACATTTCATAGAATTAAATCATGATCATGTTGGCTACATCCACAGCTGATTCCATTTGTAATCAGTCAAGGGGAATGTCTTCTTAAATAAGTCATGCTTAATCTGATCACTAGAAGCCTTTTAAGGAGGATTCAGAAGAGACAGGTTCTCTTACCTCTTTGGCTGGTGAGCCTCTCCTGTGGAGTTCATCCAGACTCTCCATCAGAATCATCAACTTCACAGCCTGCCCTACAGATTTTGGACTCTATATTCTCACAGTTATATGAGACACTTTTATAACTTTTATATTTACAAATATTTCCTGTTGATTCTGTTTCTCTAGAGAATCCTAGTTAATATGAGGGTAAAGAATGGTTAGAAGGAAGAAATGTAAAAATGGGGAGACCAGTGGGAACCTGTGGTACAAATTGAGACAAGTGGTAATGATGGCTTGAACTAGATAGTAGTACTGAGGATGTGTTCTAGTTTGCTAGCTGCCAGAATGCAATATATCAGAAATGGAATGCTTTTAAAAGGTGGAATTTAATAAGTTACTAGTTTATAGTTTGAAGGCTGAGAAAATGTCCCAATTAAAGCAAGTCTATAAAAATGTCCAACTTAAGGCACCAACAAGAGGTACCTTCACTCAAGAAAGGCCAATGAAGTTCAGGGTTTCTTTCTCAATTGAAAAGTCACATGGCAAACATGGCAACATCTGCTAGCTTCCTTTCTAGGCTTCTTGTTTCATGAAGCTCTCTCTGAGTCGTTTTCCTTCTTCATCTCCAAAGGTCTCTGGTTGTGTGGGCTCTGGTAGTTCTAGTGGCTCTCTTGTTGTTTTGAAGCTTTCTCCAAAATGCTTCCTTTCTTAATTGATTTCAGTAAACTAATGAAGACCCACCTGGAATGGGTGGAGTTACATCTTCCTCTATTCAAAAGTTAATACCCATAGTTGGGTGAGTCACATCTCTATGTGGATAATCTAATTGAAGGATACTAACCTACATTATTGAGTAGGGATTAAAAGAAATGGTTGCTCCCACATGGTTGGATTAGGCTTAAACCATGGCTTTGCTAGGGTGCATAAATCCTTTCAAACTGGCACAGAATGATAGAAGATGATGATCTGAGAAGATTTCAGGAGATATGACTGAGAAGAATTGATGATCAATTGAGTTTTGGAAGTGATGATGAAGTTGATTACAATGTTCTTATTACTGTCTTGAGTGACTAGGAGAATAGTGGTACCATATACTGAGATAGAGAGTTTAGAAGAAGAAGGAATTGGGGAAAAAGCAGATAACAGGTTATTCTGAGAGATGTCAGTTTCATAAGCAATTCAATTGCCATGAAGACATTGGGAGGCTCTTCACGTGGCTTATTGTAGAACTGAGTTCTTCAGAATTATAAGGTAGAATGCAGGCCTCATTTTGATTGCACTTTGGTACTTTTGGAGTTTGGGGTCATATTTATAATCAGCAACCACTGGGTGCTCAGAATGTCCTCATAATGTGGAGTAGAAAGCCTGGAAAAATCAACAGTGGTGGGCGGCTGCCGTGGCTCAGCAGGCAGAGCTCCGACCTGCCGTGCTGGAGGTCTGGAGTTCGATCCCTGGTGCCTCCTGCCCATATGCAAATTAAAAAAAAAATTAAAAAAAAAATCAACAGTGGTATAGAAGGTGATGTAAAAAAAGTGGGAATGGTCATCCATTATAGAAAGATCCACAGTACTGATTCTAAAGTTGGTGGGCCAAAAATGGCATCTCTTTGTCAATGATGATAATTCCATTAAAGGATGATCCTTTAGAAATGGCCTTCTTGATGTGTATCTGTGGTTTATAGTTGACTTCTTTCAAAACTGCAGTGGTGGCATGGTGACTGGTGTACCCAAAGTTGACCTGAGTATCCCAGGCTGCATCTCCAGCTGGGACTTGGACTCATGGCAGTCCTGGGCCAGGGGAGTGCACAGGATGAGGGCAGGAACCTTGAGCCACCTACATCCCCTAGTGCTTTCAGCTCATCCCCACAACTATTCACCTTTTGAAGGACATCTTAGTTGCTTCCAGTCAAATAAAGCTATCACAAATATTTGTGTTCAGGTATTTGTGTGGACATACATTGTCAACTCAATAAGGTTGGTATAGTTAAGATAGGCTTAGTCTTGTAAAAAACTATAAACCTATCTTCTGAGTTGCTATAATAGCTTGCATTCCACCAGCAATGAATGAGTCCCTGGTCCACATCATTGACAGCATTTAATATAGTCAGAGTTTTAGATTTAAGCCATGTTTAGAGGTGTATAGTGGCATCTTATTGTTTAATTCATAATTCCCTAATAACAATGTTAAATATCTTTTCCTGTGTTTATTCACTATCTACATATCATCCTTTTGAGCTGTTTATATCTTTTGTATACTTTTAAATTGTATTTCCTGTTTTCTTGTTGAGTTTTAAGATTTCTTCACATATTTTGGGTGCAAATCTTTTGTCAGCTACATGTTTTGCAAATATTTTCTCCCACTCTGTGGTTCATATCCTTTTATTTTCTTAATAGTGTCTTTCACAGACCAGAAGATTTTAGTTTTAATAAAGTCCAGCTTATCAATTTTTTCTTCATTGGAATGTGCTTTTGATATTAAATCTAAAAATTCATTGCAAAATTGAAGTCACCTAAATTTTCTTCTACGCTATCTACTAGAAATTTCATAGTTTTGCATTTGCATTTAGATCTGTGATCCATTGTGAAAAGTTTAAGTTCTGTGTCTAGATTCATTTTTTTGCATATGGATAGCCAGTATTTCCAGCATCATTTGTTGAAAAGATTATTTTTTCTTCATTGAGTTGCCTTTGCTCCTTTTTAAAAGATTACTTGACTATATTTGTGTGGGCCTATTTCTGAGCTATTTTGTTCCATTAATATATGTCTACCCAATATTCACTAATAGCACAATGTCTTGATTCCTATAGCTTTATAGTAAGTTCTGAAGTCAGGTTGTTTCAATAATCTAACTTCATTCAGTATTGTTTTGACTATTCTGGGTCTTTTTCTTTCCATATAAATTTCAGAATCAATTTGCTCATATCCACAAAATAACTTGCTGGGATTTTGATTCAGATTGTATCAAATCAATAGATCAATTTGGGAAGAATTGACATCTTAACAATACTAAGTCTCCCTTTCCTTGAACATGGAAAATGTTTTGATCTTTGACTTATTTCATCCAGGCTTTATATGTTTTTTCACAAGTAGATCCTGTACATATTAGATTAGATTTATACCTAAGTACTTCTTTCTATTTTGGGGCTAATATAAATGGTATATTGTGTTTTTAATTTCAAATTCCAATTATTCATTGCTGATATATGGGAAATCAATTGACATTTGCGTAGTAATTTTGTATCCTGCCCCCTTGATATAATCATTTATTTGCTCCAGGATTAATTTTGTCAACTTGTTGAGATTTTCCATACAGATAATCATGTTATCTGTGAACAAAGATGAGTTTTATTTCTTCCTTCCCATTCTGTATGTCTTTAATTTCTTTTTTCTTTTCTTATTGCATTAACTGGGACTTACAGTATGGTGTTGAATATGAGTGGTGAGGAGACATCCTTGTTTTGCTCCCAGTATTAGTGGGAAAGCATCCAGTTTCTCACTATTCAATATGTTGTGAGTTGTAAGTTTTCTGTAGATGTTCTTTATCAATTTGAGGATGTTTCTCTCTATACTTAATTTGAAAAGTTTTCATCATTGATATGATCATGTGATTTTTCTTCTTTAGTCTATTGGTGTGATTTATTACATTAATTAATTTTGTTGAACAAGCCATGCATACCTGGAATAAACCCCAGTGGGTGGCATTATACAATTCTTTTTATACACTGTTAGATTTCATTTGTTAATATTTTATTGAGGAGTTTTGCATCTATTATTAAGAAATAGTAGATTTCCTTTCTTATAATGTCTTTATCTGATTTTGATATTCAGTTATAATAGAGATATTTCTGGCCTATGTGTTAGGATTTTTAGTAATGCAATACTTTTCTTCTTTTCCATCTTATTCAATTTTATTTTGATTCAATATAATTAAATTGAATGGCATCTTTAAATAATTTATAAGGCACCCTGCTGTGTCCTGAGGAAGATTCAGAGATGGATAAAATAGATCTCAGAGTTTTTGAGATAGACAATGAGAGGGGGTATGTTCCCTTAAGAGAGGGAACTCTGGATCAGATTAGTTGGTGAAGGAGGACACAAATGTTCTTTCAAATCCATTTACCATTTTCAAAATCCATTTGGTGGAAAAAATTGTTTCTCCATCATAATATTTTCTCCTAGAGAGCATGGCTTTCACTCATCTTTGTTTTGATGTATCCCCAGGACCCGGAAATACTCCTGGTATATAGTAAATACTGAAGAAATATTTACTGAATAAAGCAATGAATTGTTGTAATATTTCTAAATGAAGACCTATGACAACTATTCTGAATCTGGACATCTTCAACAGTTCTAGAAATATTTTTAGGTGATAAACTTAAGTATGGTCTTTCACCATCCTATTTATAATTCTCTTCATAACATTTTATTCTTTCTTATCACATTTTAATAGCATTGCAATCTCCATATATGAAGATATTTTTACTATGTTGGGATTTTTTTTTGATTGGTGGCTTATAGGAGGCATAAAGAACAGAATTTTACCCTAAATAATAACATATTACCCTAGAGGTGACAGTAGCATGTTATTGTGAGTATAAGTACTAATGCTGAATTATATGTGAATGTGGTTGAAAGGGATTGTTTGGAGACATTTATGTGACCAGAAGGAATGCTAGAGGTTAAAATATGGGGATGTGTAACAGTGAATTTTTTGATGGATGTCTGTGATTAACACTGTGATATAAATCAATTCTTTTTTTTTTTTGGAGTAATAACATTCTAAAAATAATTGTGGTGATGATTGCACAACTATGTGATGACCCTGTGAACCACTGATTATATACTTTGGATGGATTAATATGGTGTGTGTATATATCTTCATAAGATTGCATTAAAAAATCTACCTATCTCCAAATCACAGGAAAAGGATCATTCCTATTTTGATGATATTCTTACTTCACTGCACTCATAGTGCCCATGGTCTTCCTTCCTCTTCTTGGTGATGTTAGCTCTGGAAAATTCAATTCAATCATAATGTTCACTACTTTGATCAAAAAGAATATCTCTTCATTGATCTATGCACAAACTCTTCTTCTTTGCACTAGGCCTCTGTTTTCTTTTAGTTCTTGTATTATTGACTATGACAGCCACTAGCCCCTTGTGGCTATGGAGAACTTCGAATGTGTCTAGTGCCAATGTTGAAATGACGATATTTTGGATATGTTGAATTAAATTAAATTAAAACATATCTCATCTGTTTATGCTTTTTAATGTAGCTACATAAAGCTTAAAATGATACATTTAATGCATAAAATATAAAATTTAAAATTGCATATGCAGTTTATGTTATATTTATATTGGACAGTGTTGGAGATGATTAAAGACATGTGGGGTTGCTATTCATTTATCATTGGAAATAAGGTAATTATTGTTGTAAAACTGCTTATAATGCATCTGCTAATTTTTTTAGATGTCCAGAGAAATTCACAAGAAGTTTGATAGCCAAACATTAATGTTTTCAATAGGCTTTATTTGTGGTAGGAAGAATTGGTAATAAATTTGTTGAGTCCATTATTCATGATCCTAATGGGTTGAAAGACATATCTAGAAAATATACAGGAATTGTTATTGACCCCTTACTCAGGCAATTTTAGTTCCTTTAAGGTGAGTGATATATACTATGTGATGATTAATTTCATATGTCAGCGTGGCTAGGCTATGGTGTCCAGTTGTTTGGTTAAGCAAGCACTGGCCTGATTGTTACTGTGAGTGTATTTCACAAATGGATTTAAATCTATTGTCAGTTGATAACATCTACAGCTGATTGCATCTATAATCAACCAAGGAGATTGCCTTCAGCAATAAGAGGAGTTTCCTCAGCTAATCAGTTGCCTTAATGCAAGAACTGAGGATTTCAGCAATCATAAAGAAGAATTTCTATCTCTATTTCCACTTGTCCACTTTTCTTGGGGAGTCCAACATTACTTTCATTGAGTTTCTAACTTACACCCTACCCTACAGAAGTCAGACTTGCCAATCTCCACAGTTGTATGAGTCAATTCCTATAATAAATCTCTAAGTATTTACGTATCTTTATCCTGTCGGTTCTTTTTTCCTTGAGACACTGACTAGTTCCTATTATTTAAGGTCTATGCCTATAACTTCACTTGCTTTGGATTCTTAGACCACAATCAAGTTGGTGCAGTTTCTCTGCTACTTTTTCAATAGAGGACACAACTTCTGTTTTACTCTGTGTACATTCTCATTATCTGTACTAATAACCTTTGAATCATACTAAATTATTTTTCTAACCTTGATGTTTATGCCTTTCACATTCTTTAGATCATCACAAAATTTCCCCCAATTTTTTTCTCAGCAAGTCTCTTGTGCAAGTTGTGCATCATTTATATTTCTACATGAATAAAACTGTCTAACTCATTCATCATTTTGATTGCTATTCTCTGAAACATTTCCTAATTTAAACAGCTCTGGATTAGGAAAAACTCTGTACTTTTATTTCTTGAAAACTAGTACTGACAATCTCGATTTCATGACCAGGCTGTGTTCCAAAAAGGTAAGAATCATAGTTAGAGCTGGAGCTTTGGTCTTCATTCCAGCTCAACAATCACAGTAGACTACCATGTCAACAATCCTGTGAAACTTAACACCACACGTTAAAAATTCTCTAAGAAAAATCAATCATGACTTTTCAATTTGGGACTCCAGAAATGTATCTTCTTTTACTCTAAGAGGTCTCTTTCCTCAACCCTCCTGTCTCTGAAAAGAGAAATGGGGAACCTTCCTAAGCAAGTGGTTGTGAGTACCAGGCCAGTTTAGGTATCCAAGGAGTTGAAGAGTTGGAGATAAAGATCTTACTTGGTGGTAGAGCCTCTCAATTTCTTTTTTTATTTGTTTGTTTGGTTCAGCCACCTCTTTCTTCCACAGTAACTATTTCACAGCTTAGAAATAAAAATTTTCCCTATCATGGTTCAATATAGAAAAAAATAGCATTAAAATTTTTCCTTATTCTCCATCAAAAACAAAATTATCATCTATCAATCTCTCCATCACCTATCTACTTCTATCATCAAATTATTTGTCATTGTATAAATGAGGCAATAGCTAGCCTTTCCTATGTAACCTCACTATTTTTCTTTTCATTTACTGATTTTAGAGCCACATATGGGTGGAAGAGCTTAATCCCTGCATAAAAAAGTCTTAAAGAACTTTCATCCACATTTCAGTGTGTCTTGGGCCACACTGTTTATCTTATTCCAGGAGCTGCACTAGAGGCACTGGCTCTGGGATGAATAGAAGCCCTTGTTAGGGAAGACAGGATGAGACAGACTGGTGAGGACAGCAAGTCTGGGAGCTGAGCTTGGAAGTAGATGAGTGTTTTAGTTTTCCAGGGCTGCTATGACAAATGCCACACAATTGGTTGGCTTACACAATAGGAATTTATTGTCTCATGATTTTGTAGGTTAGAAGTCTAAATTCAAGGAATTGACAGGCCATGATTTCTCCTGACATCTGTATCAGTCTCTTGGCTGGCTACAATCTTTGGGTTTCCTTGGCTTGCATTGCTGCCTCTGCCACATGGTGTTCCACCTTGTTTTCTGAATTCTTGTGGTTTCTTAAGACTTCTGAATTCTACTAAGTTCTGTTGGCTATTGCATCCAAATGTCTTCTGTTTCTAAGAACTTCAGCCATATTGGATTAAGGCATGTCCTCATTCAGTTTGGTCAGACCTTACTAATAACAGCATCTTAAAAGGTCCTGTTTATAAATGAACTTGAGCATGTTATTTGTGGGGAAATATTCTTTGTATCACAGATCACTTTCCTCCTCTTTTGAAAGGCAACTTAAATATGCCACAGTTTGTGCTCATTTGACTCTGAACTTATGGAATTTAACATTAAATTTGTGAAAGTAATATTCAGTGTGTGACTATTATTCAGAATCTGTAAAAAGGCCAAGATGTTTAAACTTGGGTTCTTGGATTTCATGAACTTGTAGCCTATATTAAAAAACACGCTAGGGGCAGGCAACAGTGGCTCAGTGGCAGAGTTCTCACCTGCCATGCAGGAGACCCAGGCTTGATTCCCAGCCCACAAACTTCCCTCCTCTCCCGCCAAAAAAAAAAAAAAAAAAAAAAAAAATGGTGCTGCAATAACGGGATACTCATGTGGAAAAAGAATGAAATGTGACCCGTACCATACAGCATGAAAAAACAAGCAAACAAACAAACAAAAAACATGCTCCTTGGAGAACTCATTTCAGGTAAAAAGAATTCTATGGTCACTTGTGATATCTATCTGTATACAAAATTAAATAGGTTTATTTTAGGGATGGTTTCACAGATTCTTAAACATGTTACTTCTAACACTCCATGTAACAACTTATTAGTCAGAGAATTTTTTAAAAAGACTACTTCAAAAAACTTGCATTTTTGGCATATAATATGAAAAATGGTGAAATATCTTATATTTCATTTTAGCGTCATTTTTACTCATGTTTGTTTTAGGGCTATGTCTACTCACAACCATAAATCTAAGACCCTAAGAAAAAATATTCATTTTTTGGTATTTATCCTTTTGCAATTTTTCCAGCATTACCTACTGGGAATCAATTTAAGCATTTATTTTAAAAATGAAGTTTTATAACAAAATGTCATTTTGATAACTGGTGATTTAGGACATATGCCTCATTTTTATAAATTAGAGAACTCATGTCCAGACATTGTTTCTAATGATTTTTTTATAGGTCCTGTAGCAAGCTGGGATTGGAACCCCAGCCCAGTGTGCTTCATATTCCCCACACTGCAGTGAATCTGTCCAGAGAAGCTCAGATATAACACAAATGGTCTGTAATTCAGATCCCACTTAGTGACAAAAGAATCTCGTTGGGAAGAATCTCTTCCCAACCAGATTACACAAAAGTATTTTCCTATTTATTTCACGTATAACATTTTTGTTCTGTTAGCTTACCAAACATTGGTGTTTCATCAAAGTTTTATTTTTATACAAACTGTGTTTTATTATAATAATTAATATATATGACATTTTATTTCATGCCCTAATATTTTCTTTTTAATTTATTTTAAAATGATTGCATTAACACATTAGGAACTTTTTGTCACATATTCATGTTGTTCTCTATTTCTTATGATTCTATTATTCATTAACTTACATTTTCATATGCAATGCATTGTGATGAAGGAGCATGATTATGTGCTTTGGAGTGTGTGCAGTGAAGTGTTAACTCAGTATGGTCAGAGTGTTCAAATCCTGCCCCTACCAAAGAAAGAAGGGGGCCTTATCCAACTCCTGGAAGATAACTTCTAAGCCCTTGGAATATCCTGCCTGCCAAGAGTGTCTGTGTATACCTGGGGCCTTGAGCCATACCAGATAGTTATGCTTAACAATGTCATTCATGGCGAACACCTCTTTTGTTCATGGGGAACTCTGGATTACACTGTATCAGTTTGGCCTCTGAAGGGATGGTTGCGGAGTAGTTAAGGTTTGTCATGCTTGTGTTCCATGCCTAAGTGACTAACTCTCAGTATAAACCCTGGAGAGCAAGACTCATTATAACTTCCCTGGCTGGCAATACTTCCTACTTTTAGTCATACATCATTGCAGAGAGAATTAAGACTTGTTCATATGATTCCACTGGAGAGGAAAATGGAAAGTTTAAGCCATGTCTCTCCTGGACTCCATCGTATGCACTTTTTTTCCTCTGCTGATTTTAATCTGTATCTTTTTACTATAGTTAGCCATGAACAGCTTTCCTGAGTTCTTTGTATCCTTCTTGTCAGTCACCAAACCTGAGGATGGTTTTGGGCATGCCTAAGACACAGTGGATCACAACTGTGTTTAAATTTCAATTCTGCTATTTACTTGGTGTATGACTCTGGGAGCCTAAATTTCCTCATCAGAAACATGGGCCAATGTCTTACTCACAGGCCATTCTTTGTACTTTTGATACATACTTTCCTTTCTTACCCCCCCCCCCACCTTCCACCTTCCTTCCTTCTTTCCTTCCTTCCTTCCTGTTTTTGTAGCACCCACCAAAAACTAACATGTCCTTTGGTTGTGGTGTTGGGTCGTCTTTGGTGATATCTTTCCCTAATTTGCATTGAATTAGATGTGGGCTCCCAACCACCAATCTATTTTATGATTCAAAGGATGAGGCTTTTTAGATTTAAAGCCAATGACTTCATGAAAGTAGATGCGAAATCACAACTAAAACAAGCCATGGGAACAGTAGAAAGTTTGAGAAATTTCTGTTTTTGTAGTTTTGGTCATTCTTCTGAAGATTCCAACTTTTTGCTGTTATGCTATCTGAAAGTCCTTATTAGACTGCTCTTAGTTTTCATTTTGAAAAATTGGGTTCACCAGGTTGCAAACTTCTTCTACTTGATTCTACTCCAGGAATGAATGGACATTCTTAACCAACATTTCAGAAGGATCCAGGCAATCATGGATAATTTTTTTTTTAATTTTATTGGGGAATTGGCTTTCTTTAGAACCTATGCATAGCGCACCTCCCACCTCAATGGACTACTCCAAAGCATACTTGCCCTGCATCATCTGAGGATAGAACAAGATAGCATATTTGATCATTTAGCATTTTGTCTGGCTCATAGCCTGCCACCAGGAAATGTTATTCCCCTTTCTTCTCCTTTCTCCTTCAAATAATTATTCCAAGGATGGAAGGAGAGTAGAGGATTTAATAAATTTCGTGTAAAATATTATTAGTTTCTAATTCCATGAACTAAATTATACCATAATTTAATTTAAACTTTCTTACCTTTTACTGGTTTACCTTTGACTGCTCTGATCTAGATTTTGGTTACCCTACTCTTAAGAATTTCAGTGATTTAATCTTCCCCATATCTGAATATTTTGTAACCACTTTTCCTTTTTGATGTCTTTGCCTTAGTTCGTCATCAGACTATGACTTTTTCTCTCTTGTCGACACATGCTTTCAATATGTCCCTTTGTGTAAAATATTAATTTCATGGCCTGCCAGTCCCTAATCATGGATATGCTAACTCTCCACAACATTGTGCTCTCTACCTTTCATTAAAGAAGCCAGAGAAAATTGAATCACATCAACTCACCTGTTTTAGTTTGTCATAACTGCTGTAACAAAGTTCCAGGCTATTTGGCTAAAACAACAAGAAATTTAGTGTCTCACAGCCCTGGAAGCTAGTAGTCCATAATCAAGAAGTCAAAAAGACCATTTTTCTTATGTTTCTTCTTAAAGGAGAGAATCCATTTCATACTTCCCTCTGGATTCTGATGGCTGGCTGGCAATTCATGGTTTTCCTTGGCTTGTGGTGGCATAACTCTGTCTCTGCCTCCATCACATGGCCTTCTTTCTCTTTCTCTCTGTCTTTCTCTCCCTCTCTCTCTCCCCACTGCCCCATCCAAATTTCCTTTCCTTAAAAGGATACCAGTCATATTGGACCAGGACCCAACCTAATTTGATTTGTCCTTATCTTTAAAGATAATGTTTATAAATAATTTCATATTAACAGGACTGGGGGTTAAACTTTTTTGGGGGGAGTATACAATTTGTTATATAATACCACCTGAACATCCAGGGGCTGCTTTATCAATGCTCAATAATTGACTATTCCACAGTGGGCCCTAGAATACTCCATGCCAAAGAGGTAAAGTGATAGAATCCCAACAAGGGAAGCTATACCTTCACCTTCTAGAAAGAAAAAAGTTGAACAGATGTGTAAATCCAAACTCAGTTGCATACTAAGAGTAAGCTTTCATTTGAATATTTGTCTGGATTCTATATCCAGGAATTGTCCAGAGATTCTACTGTTGCTTATATATAAAGACATTCTGCCTTAAAAAAATTCAAATTGGAAAATATTATTGAAGCTATTACAAAAGCCGGTAAATTGAAGCCAAAATCGTCAAACCATTATTCATGAAAGTATAACTACTTTGCTGTAGTTACAATTTGGAATAATTACATCACTCATGACAGGTAGTTTAGTATATCCCAGATGGCACTATTGTTTAAATTTCCATTCAACATTATGTTGCATCAGCTAAATGATGTAGCTGAAATTGAGTGAATCAGTGAAATTAAAACAGGGTGATTTTAAGATTGTTAAAGCATTTTGTTATCTTAAATCCTACATTTCCATGCTCACCTAGGAGCAGGGGTCACTGTAATCATAATATATGCTTTCGTATATTGAGCTTTTGCTGCTGCCAAAATAATATCAAAAGGACATTATTCTTCAGAGACATATGTAGCTAGGAAAATAAACAAATGACTTGCAGCTTTTACCACACTTTGTACATGTTGAAGTGGAAACCACTTCTTTGTGTCAAATTTTCTGGAATGAGGAGAAGGGAAAAGTCTACCTTTTTGTCAAAATTACTACGAAAATAATCCTTTAAACTAAGGATCCTATAAAGCTCTAGCCTTACCAGACATTCATTTGATAACTTTAGTGAGATTTGGAGGCAATGTAAGTGAAAATGTTAAAGACCAATTTATTTAGACTTTGGTTCCTTAGAAGGAGGTTTGCACATTAAATTAGGAACAGAAATCTGGCTATCATTTTATATATTCTAAGCCTAAAAATGTAGGATAGAGAATGTAGGATAGAGAATGTAGGATAGAGAGAAACAGAGAGAAAGAGAAAGAAGGCCATGTGATGCTTTAAGTGTCTTGACATTTTATAATTTGGAATAAGAACCAAGATTACACAGGAAGGGATATGTTTGAAATATCTGTGATTGTTCCAAGCCCCAAAAAGTGCCCTAAAGATGAGTGGTGAAGAGAGCAATTAAAGACTCAATGGAAGGTGATGTGATGATGGCTCAGTGGCAGAGTTCTCACCTGCCATGCTGGAGTCCTGAGTTTGATTCCCAGTGCCTGCCCATGCCAAAAAAAAAAAAAAAAAAAAAAAAAAAGAACCAATGGAGCTATAGGCATTTTAGAATTTCTGTTTTCAAGCATGTGCAATTTCTCCATATCCCATCACATGTTCTTCTGTGCTTCCATTCATCATCAGCATTTTATCCTATAGATAAAGGAACTATAATCCTTATAAAGGGAAAAAAAATCCAAAGCTAAACTTGTGAATGTTTTCTTTTTTCAATAATCTTTCTTAGTTAATACAACTAAGGTATTTTAGCCGAGCATGGAACTGATATAAAAGTGTCAGTAGTACAAGCAAACATTACTAACAGTTCCTTCTATTACTTGTAATGTATCTTTAATGAAATAATTCATACCCATCCAGAATATAGATTATTTTTAACTGTTTGGAGTAACAAACTTCATAAATTCACTACATATATACTTTGAAACATGTTCATTTTACTAGCTTTCTTGATTTTTTTCCTTCAAATAGTAAATAAATCTATGTCTAATATTTTAAGATGTGGCTTTTATTTTGTCTACATTCTTAAAGATTTATTAAGTTTACTTACATTTTCCAAAAGAATTCATATTTTCAGATGAAGATATTTTAATGTTTTAGTCTTTAAATTGAAGTAAGGTCATCATTTATTCATTGTGGATGCCTTTTTATGAACACATGTGTCTTGTTCTTTTTTTTTTTTTTTTGAGGTATAGACTCTAGAACTGCAGGGCCAAAGGCAAGGACCTATATTTTGGTACCAAGTGAAACTATGTGTTTTGTTGCTGATGTTTGCTTTTTATCCCATGCTCACTAGGCTACTATCTTCTAGGAGCAGAATATAATAATTTGAGTATAATTAGTGGGTGTCTGTGAGTAGAATTTCTTTCATTTTTCTAAGTGGAAGCTCATCTACCCCTTTTCTGCCCTCTTATTGAACTTAGTAAGATATTTTTGCAACTTGTCATTTTCCTGAATAGGAAAACTTAATGTTAATTGAAAAATGGTAGACTTCACATTGCATTTCTTCTTCCTCATTAGCTAAAACTATATTCCCTAAGACCTTATCATCACAATGTCTGGAAAAAAACTGCCTCTATTATATCTCTGAAATAATCAATTGGTGATTCATCTCTTTCTGTTAAGGTTATTTATGAGAAAGCGACTAATAAAATTTTATGTTTATACAAAACTTGTAATAGACAATGTAAAAGCATGATGCCATCACAAAGTTAGAGTGCGCTGAAAACATGTTTAATTATGGAAACTATCTAGTCATAAATGATGGCAAAATGAATTTGCTCACCTATTCTTTTTTTTTTTTTTTTTGCATGGGCAGGCACAGGGAATCAAACCCAGGTCTCCAGCATTACAGGCAAAATTCTGCCTCTGAGTCACCATCACACTGCCCTCATATATTCTTTTTTTAATGTGTTTTTTAAATTTTTAATGCAATTTTATTGAGATATATATTCTCATACCATACAATCAGTGGTTCACGGTATCATATAGCTATGCATTCATCATCACAATTGATTTTTGAACATTTTCATTAAATTCTATGTGGTGTCTCAGCCATTCCACCCATTCCAGACTGGTATTCAATGTGTGCCCAGTCACTGATGTCCCTGGTTCCTGGCTATTTACTAGCTGTCTCTGTTCCCCTAAATGCTAAATCTGTATGCCTTTTGAAGTCCACCATTTTCTTTTAAGTTTTGGTTTGGAGATTTGGTACTGGTTTGAAATTTTCCAATCTATGCATGACTACTTGATAGATGACAAGAATAGATGTAAAATATAATACCATCTAAATCTGTCACTTTAGACTATAATCAGTATAATTCTATAGTAATTTAAGTTGCATTATATCGTTTTCTAAAGCAAGCAAAATATTTCATCACAAGAGAAATGTGTAAATGTTGAGTCAGCAGAGCCTAAAGCTCCTGTTAACATCAAGGCAATCTTGCAGAGTAAAGCATTTTAAAACCTTCTGAAATAGAGGTAAGACAAGGGGAAATGTTGCATTGGTTTATGCAATTGAAATAAAAGCAAAAAGCCCTTGCAGCAAAAGAAACCTCATGGCAAGAAGTATATATGTCATTGAATATCTTCAGAGAGCCAGACACATTTGGAGCATGCAAACTCTAGAATCAAATAAGAGGCTAGAAACTGTGGAAATTCAACATTTTGGATTCCTTACCAGCATTTTATTTTCAATAAAGAAATAGACAATATATTTCCAGTGAATTCCTGCCTTTCTGAGATGATATTTGGTATGAATCTTTAAGTATGTCTTTACTGCCCCTTGGTAAAGATGCATCTCTTTTAAAGCAGAGGGCAAACTTTTGCAGCTAGATAATCATACACTTTTCATACATATTGATTTTGTAGTAGTTATGTGGAAGGCTGGGCTACCCTCTTGGGAATGGCTTTTATTTTGGATTCTCCCACACTTGGGGTATATCCCTCAGGCAACTTTGGATGGATTCATGCTGGGCTTTTGAGGGCTGAACTTTAGCTCAGAAGAGGAATTTGAAAAACAATCTTTTGCATCTCCAAATGAAACTTCAAAGAGATTTTCTTGGGGAACCAAATGTAATTAATCAAGTTGGAATCAGGCCATAAACAGTATAGGAGCTAAATGTGTCCTCAGTTCTTGAAGCATTCTAAAGGTATGACTTTTCTTGACTATTCTTGAAGAAAATGTGGCACATCCACAAAATGGGTGAAGGAGAGACATGAAAAGAGAAACAGTTCCATTTCATCACAGATTGAAGATGACTGCAGAAGTTTAGCTATCCCCTGCCACAACTTAAGAATCCATGTGACTAATTTTTTTGTGTAGGTGCTAGAATGTTCCTGCTGGGAACAGAGCAGATAGCTTATGTAGCTGGCACTCTCACCCATGAGAAACTATTGTACTGTTTGTGGCATAGAAACCAACTCTCTTCAAGACTTAGAGGAAAACTAATTTAGGACACATTTAAAAGAACTGAAATGAGAAAGGGGAAAAGAAATCTCAAGTTACTGGGCAGGGTACCAGCTGACCAAATATAAAACAAAACAAAATAAAACAATCATCTCTCTCCAAAATGGAGAAAGAAAGAAGGAAAGAAAGAAAGACAGAGAGAGAGAGAGAGAGAGAAATTTATCATTGTGCTGGCTTTGTACTCATTTTGGCTTTCCTCAGATACTTTTTCGACTTTAAATTTGAAATTTGATGACTCCCAGAGGCAGAAGTGTTCTTTTTTAGGTGTCATTTTTATATATTTCTGTCAGGTCTTTTCGTAAGAAATCAAGGAGAGCGGTCATTAAAAAAAGAAAAGATACAATTGATGGCTGACCCCAGGAGAAAAGGTAGGAGAAATATAGTAAATTTACCTAAAAAAGGAAAAGATTTCTCTGTTTGATAGAAAAAATTCTGAAAACAGTTTCTTTAAAAAATGTGACATCTGGAACTCCCTAATATTAACTAACTGTTTGATGGGAAAAAAATAAATCTTTAGATTTAAAAAAAAATCTTCCTACCCAGAAGTTATATTTTTCCTAAAGGAAATTTAGCCCTGCCTGATGTTTCACTTTAGGTGAACAGAGAATATTAGTTATTGAGATAAGATGTATTTATATGCTTCTGTAACTCAAAGTCAATTCTGATTTAAACAACAAACTCTCAAATTTTGGCTCATCCCAAGAGCGCAGGCCTCAGGGCATTTGTTTTGTCTTTAACTGAAATGGTTAGATGTGCTACTTCAAAGAGTTTTTCACTATGTTTTTCATGACATCATTTTATTTATGCCATATAGATTGGTGGAGGGAACTCTAGGCTGGAGGTTGAGACACCTGGATTTGAATTCCCAGCTAGTGACCTAGACAACTTACTTAACTGATTGTAAATGGTGATTATGATATTTGATCTCTTATCTCACAGATTTATAGAAAAGATTAATGAAATTGTGGCTATAAGAGCCTTACACAATGTACTTGCTTCATTTTATGAATTTCTTTTCAAATATTTATCTCTTTCTCATATCTTTGGAGTTGTTCTCAGATTTTACTGAAAATTTATTAAAGAGGAATTTAATAGGTAGTTATTTTATCCTTTCATTTATTTCTGTTGATAATTCTGAGGTTAGTTGTAGAGGTTTGACTCAATAGTTCTGGTTACTGAACTCTCTGAAACCAGCCTTTGTCCCATAGAGATTACAGGTAGGAACAGAGGCACGGAGACCCGATATGATATTTAGTGAGTACAACCATTTAATATTCTTTATGAGAATATAATCACTTATTCTTAAGTATGGTGAGATTAGAAGAGGCCTAAAGAAAATACTAGAGGAAAGTACAGATTATGGAAAATGGTGGCAGTCCCCGTAAAAGGGGGCAATGAGCATGGAACTGTAGAATCAAAATCAAAATGTACTGTAGAATTATCAAGTAACAGCCACTGCATAATATGTGTATCTTCTTAAATAACATCTCTGATGAGAGATTTTAGTTTTGATTTGTACTTTTCATTTAAGCCAAAGCTTTTGTCTCTAGAGCAGTGATTCTAACTTTCACGTGCATATAAATCACCTGGAGACCTTTTCGAAATGCTAAATCTGATCCAAAAGCTTTGGGGTGGTGGCTGGGTAGTAAAAGGATTTAACATTTCTAACAAGCTCTCAGAAAATGCCAAAGCTGCAGGTCCTCAGACTAAAATCTGAGTAACTAGGCGGAATGTCACTGCAATCATTTTTTTTTCCTACACAGGTAACATTCTACAAATAATATCTGTGTTGCAAAAATGGTGGCTATCGAAATAGTATCTAAGAAATGTTTCACTTTTAATAGAGTTATTGAGGTGTAATTGTTGTACAACAAAGTGACATTTTAAAGTGTACTCTGATGAATTTAGACATATGTACACAACCATGAAACAGTTGTGGCAATCAAGATAATGAATATTTCTATTACTCTGAAGTTTCCTCATGGCCCTTGACATTTCATTCCTTGTTCCCTTTCTTTCCAGCCCCATGCATCTACTAATCTGCTTTCTTTCATTTTAGATTATTTTGCATTTTCCAGAATTTCATAGAAATCTAATATATACTATATTCTATATATATTAGAGAAATGTAATATATCCTCTTATTGTCTAATTCTTTCACTCTCCATAAATATTTTAAGATTAATCCATGTAATTGCATGTATTACAAGTTCATTGTTTTTATTATCAAATAGTATTCCGTTTAATGGCTATACCAAAATGTGTTTATCCATGCAGCTGCTGGTAGACATATGGGTCATTTCTAGTTTTTGGCAATAGCATAGAAACTGTTATGATCATATTTATATGTGCTTTTGTATGAACATGTTGTTTTATTTCTCTATGGTAAATATAGGTGTAGAATGACTGAGGTGTATAATAGGTGGCTATTTAAGTTTTAAAAAAACTGGCAGACTGTTTTCCAAAGTGACAATAACTTTTTACATTCTTACCAGCAATGCTTGAGAATCCCAGCGGCCTGCCTCACCATCCTTCAACAGTTGGTATGAACAGTCATTAATTTTAGATGTTCTAGTGGACATGTAGTGGTATCTTGTGGTTTTAATTTTCATTTCTCTAATGATTAATGATGTGGAGCAGATTTTCATGTGTTTGTGGCCATTTATATAACTTCACTTGTGAACAGTTCAAATATTTTGACCGCTTTTGAAAATTGGGTTGTTTGTCTTATTATTAAGTTAGACAAGTTCTTTTATATTCTAAATCAGTGATTGGCAAACTATCTGTAAAGGAGAAGATAGTGAACATTTTAGATTTTTTGGGACATAAGATTTCGGTTGCATGTACTCAACTCTTGTCATTGTATAATGAAAGCAGCCATAGAGAAGACAGAAATGGATGAAAATAGCTGAATCACAGTGAAACTTTATTTACAAAATCAGATGACATTCCAGATTTGATCAATGGGCCTTTTTTATGTGGAAGTAATTTGTCAGATATATGTTTTTTTTTTTACTATTTTCTCCGTCTGTGACTTGTTATTCCATTTTCTTAATGGTGTCTTTAAAAGAACAAAGGTTTTGCATTTTTATGAAGTCCAACTTTTATTTTTTAAAATGGTTCACAATCTTTCATTTTTAAGAATTTTTTCTAGTCCTACATTTACCACTAAGTTTCTTCCCAAGTAAAGGGTTGATACTCTTCTCCCCTGAAATGGGTGTCCAATGTTCCAGCAACATTTGTTGAAAGATTATCTTTTCCCTGTTGAATTGTCTTGGCACTCTTGTTAAAATCATTTGAACATATATACATGGGTCATTTTCAGTACTGTACGTGGTCCCAGTGATTTATATTGGCTTTGTGCCAGTACCATACTAAGTTGATTATTGGGGATTGAAAATAAGTCTTCAAATCAAGGAGAATAAATCCTCCAAGTTTGTTCTTCTATTTTAAACTGTAGCTATTTTAGGAACTCTGTGTTTCCACATAAATTTCCAAAATGAAAGTTTGCTAGGATTTTGATTGGGATTCATTGAGTGACTCCATGGAAGGAGTCAGTAAAGTACAGCCCATGGACCAAATCCAGACCACAATCTATTTTTCGTGCTGTCCTTAAACCAAGAATGGTTTTTACATCTTTAAAAGTTGTAATTAAACAAAAAACAAAACAAACAAACAAAAAGAATATGCAACAGAGATCATATGTGGCCTTCAAATCCTAGCATATTTTCTATTTGGCTCTTTGTAGAAAAAGTTTGCCATAAATAGGCCAATCTGGGAATAATTTACATATTAACAATATCAAGTCTTCCAATTACTGAGCACAGTGCATCTCTCCATTTATTTAGGTCTTTAAATTCTCTAGATGAAATTTTCTAGATTTCAGTGTAAAATTCTTGCACATCTTCTGTCAAATGTATTATTAGATCTTTACTATTTTTAATGCTCTTGTAAATGTATTTTTATTTCTTTTTTTTGCTATATATCAACATGCATTTCATTTGTTTTTAAGATTGAAGTTGAATCGTGTGAGTTTGCTAAACTCACTTATTAGTTCTAGTAGGGTTTTTTTTGGATTCCTTAGAATTTTCTACCAAATTCTGTTATCTCCTGCAAATAGACTTTTACTCCTCTCTTCATCTGTGTACAGTTTTTATTATTTTCCTTCCTTTATTGAATTTATATGACTTGCAGTATAATGTTGTGAAAATATAAAACCTGGCAAGAATGGACATCTGTGCCTTGTTTCCAATCGCAAGGGGAAAGCATAATTCTTTCATCTTTATTATGTGAGCTGTTGGGTTTTCTTAGATATCCTTCATCAAATTAAGAAAGTCCCCTTCTGTATTAGTCTCCTGTGGCTAATATAACAAATTTCCACAAATATGGTGGCTTAAAACAATGCAAATTTGTTCTTTTACAGTTTTGGATGTCAGAAGTTCAAAATTAATTCCAGTGAGTGCAGACCAACGTGTCAGCAGGCCCAATCCACTTCCAAAGGTATTGGGAATACCCTGTTAGTTTACCTTTCTCAGCTGCTAGAGCTGCATTCCTTCCATAGCTTGGTTTATGGACCCTTCCCCCATTTGCAGAGCCTTCAGCCTGACATCTTCAAATCTCTTTCTCTGCTGAGGTCCTCACATCTCTTTCTTCTGTAGACGATTTCCCTCTTCTTGTCTTTTGTAAAGATGGTTGTAATTGCATTTAGGGTCCACCTGGA
>PVIY010035016.1:0-26667 GCA_004026745.1 Myrmecophaga tridactyla
AATGAAAAAAAAAAAAAGGAAAAAAGGGGAAAGGGAAGGAAGAGAGAGACAGGAAGGAGGAAGCCAGATGACTGATTTGGAAACATTCAATGGGAAAGACCTGTCCTGCGTTAGGGTGGCCAGGAACTGGTGCTCAAAAGTGCCATTTAAAAAAATCACTGTGATGGAACCTGGGAGCTACACAGAATGGAGACATAAATCTGCTATATATCATACTTAGTGAAACTTTTGGATGTGAAATGTACTTACAAAATAATGTGGCATTTCAAAAGCATGTTGTCCTCTGATAAGCCAGGGTCTGTAACCAGAAAGAAAATATCTGTATGGACAATTACCAGACTGTAACAGCCAATGAATATGATTTGTAACTTGCAGCTGCTATATTTATTTCAGCAAATTAACATACAGACGTTTGTCACCTTACAAAATGCCTTTAATATTTTCTTTCTCAGCATGAGCACAAGCTCTGCTGGCTCTTTTCCTCTCCTTTCATGGTCTGCCCCACCTAACATTTCTCTCTTTTTTTCTATATTCTTGTATCTATTATTGCCTTATCATCTTCCTTTTCCTCTTCTTTCACTGCCTTTATCTTTTATCTCCCTATCTCCTGTCATTCGCTTTCTCTCTAATTTATTGTCTCCCAAACATTTTTCTTATCCCTTTATTTTCCCAACTATCTTCTCTCCCCCACCACCAATTTCTTAGTCTATTTTTTTCTTTTTTCTAAACCATTCTTAACTTTTCCTTCTCTTAATCCCTCCCCCTCCTCCTTTTCTCTTTTTCCTACATTTCTCTCCCTTTCCTCTCCTTATACCCTCAATTTTCCAATCTTTACCCCTCATTCCCAAAATCTCCTCTCTCTCTCTTTTTTCCTATGTCTCTGTAAAGCCTTAGTCAGCTCATCACTTTCTACCAAAGGGACTCTTTCAGGACCATAGCTCTTCCAAATTCTCAGCAGGCATGAGGATGCACGCTTTTGGAAAGGGCACACTGTCACTTTGGAAGAGCAGGCTAACCCATGTGAGAGAACAGAAAGATGGCACTGTAGCCCTCTGCTGTGGGGAGCAGGAGGCCCCAGTTCCTGTGATTGGCAGACTAATGGCCCCCGAAAAATATTAGGCCCTAATCCCTGGAACCTGCAAGTATTACCTTATAAATGTAAAAGGGTTTTGTGGGTGTTATTAAGTTAAGGATCTTGAGGCCCCGAAGTTTATTCTGGTTTATCTGAGTGTCCTTATAAGGTGGAGGCAGAGGGAGAGCTGTCTCTCTCTCTCTCTCTGTCTGCCTGCCTGTCTGTCTCTCTCTCTGTCTGTCTCTCTCTCTGTCTGTCTGCCTGCCTGTCTGTCTCTGTCTCTCTCTCTTTCTGATTCTCTGTCTCTCTGTATGTCTGTCTCACCTCCCCCTCCCCCCACCCCACACACAGAAGAGGTGATATGAAGATGGAGAAGAGATTGGAATGATAACAGCCACAAATTCAGGAAAGCCACCAGCCCCAGAAGCTTGGGAGAGGCAGGGATCGTTTCCCCCTAGAGCCTCCACAGAGAGCACAGCCCCGTGGATGCCTTGATTTCAGTCCAGTGATACTTATCTCAGACTCCGGGCCTCAGAACTGTAGAATACATTTCTGTCATTTTAAGCCATGGAGTTCATGGTAATTTGTTATGGCAGCCACAGGAAACCCATACTGACTTCAGCCTTAAACCATCCCAAATGGTAAGATCTGAGTCTGTGAACTTTCTTTTTCTATTTATAATGACCCCATCCTTAGTGGCTGAATTGGCAAGGAACCCTCTACTATAACCTCCGAAGCCTTTTTTCATCTTTTAAACTTAAGGGTACTTTATGCATTTTTGGTATGTGTAGGTTATGTTATTTCTAAATAACATAAATATAATAAATTCCTTCATCTTTGTTCTGTTGCTTTATGCACATTGCTAGCCTTAGATCCCTATTTTTTCACTATCCTGTTTTACTAGGTCATAGAAAGACAACACAGCCTCTGAGTCGGACAGACCTAGCTTATGACTCATTATCTGCGAGGTTTTGCACAGCTATCACATCTTTCTGAGCCCTCGGCTATGAAGCAGACACTACAGCTTCCTTTTGGGTATCTGAGGCAAAGAACTTAGCAGATAGAATTTAAGAGTACAACAGTTGGAACAGGTAGATTATATAGGGAGACCTACAATATGTTAAATGAATGTCACAATACCAAGTTTCTTTTAGAGAGCACATAGTTAACAAATGAGCAAAAGTAAGAGAACAAGGAGTTTAGACCCACTCAGACCCGAGTTTGAATCCTAACTCAACCACTTACCAACCTCTCGGTATTTTTCTCTAAAATGGGGACAATGCCATCTACCACATAGATTTGTTGTAAGGACTAAGGTGTATGGAAGTGCTCTTGACACTGTACCTCCCTTAATGGGTAATTTTAAGGACTTGATGAAATTGCATTTGTGACAGTGGCTGACTGTCATAGCAGAAGCTTGTAATGGCCCCTTTCTTCTTCAGACTTTTGGAGCATATTGTACTCCTCCCTACTTCACTAACAAAAGAAACCTCCAAGAAGAACAGATTTTGATGGCTTCTCTTTACTGTCACGTTTTTAAAGAGATGGTCCTTGATTTTATGGAAATCCAATTATTGACAGTATTTAAAATTTGCATTGCAGAAAGGAGAGACTTCATTTTACCAGATAATTCTTCATTTAGCCAAAGTACCCACGGATTTCTTTTAAAACTGCAATTCCCAACATCCTTCTAAAATATGATGCAAAGGAGGAAATTTTCATTAGCTGAACTTTTTAGGACCCACATCATTATATAAATTAGCGGGGTCAGGACTGCACTGCTCCTTTTGTGTCAACTTTGCGTCTGCCACTCCTGCACCCTGGGTCCATGTCAATGCCTTCAACTTAGACTGCAAGTCCACTGGGTCATTGCTTTCTGACTGGCATCTGCAGACGCTTCCCCCGCAGGGCAGCCACGTGGGAAATGTTGCCGGCCATCACTGTCAGAGCTGCTCGGAGCACCTGTTGGTCTTGGAGTTTATAAACAGAAAGCAGAAACTGACACGGCCCCTGCTTCCGGTCACTGTCCAGTTTTGCTCTGTCCAGTTCCCAGAAGCTCTCTCTTTTATGCGAGCCTCTGCCTTCCTCAGCCACCGCCAGCTGGATCTGAAGGATGGGAACTGGGAGTGAGAATATTAGGGAAATACATTCGCATAATCTGATTCACTCCAGACCTAGTGCCAGACCATCCTGAACTCTGCTTATTTGAGACTGAGAAATAGACTAATATCAAGGCAGAGGATCTGCAATAAAGATTTAGAAACAAGGAGCTGGGAGACACAGGCAGAGTAGATCAAAAGTAACAATGTTGTAGAGTGACTCAGAGTTTCTGAGAGGCTTTCCCATTTTCACTGTCATTTGTTCTTCATAACCACCCCAGAAAAGCCACAATATCATTGTTAGGATTATTATCCCTGTTTTAAAGTTGCAGAAATTGAGGCTAAGTGTCCTGGGTGAGGTCACACAGCTAATGCAGCTCCACTGCTAGGCAGACTGGGGTGCAAGACCCTGAGCCACTTGCCACTTGATGCACTCGGTTTACCTGAAAAATCCCTCCCCGCAATGCATGGGCCAGCGGAAGGGCACAGATGGGGCTCTTGAGAACACAGTGTGGAGGAGGCAGCTCAGTAGCTTAAATACTGTGTACGTAATTAAAAAGCGCTGAGGCTCTTCCGACAAAGTGGAAAAGGGAAAACAACTGCAATGCAATTAAAGCCAGCTGAGGCAGCTTCTGCTTGCTGACAGCGCCCAGGCGAGAGGGAGTGGAGCTCGGGGAGCAGGACCGCTTAGGATTCAAACCTTGCCCTGCTACTAACCAGCCAGGTAAGCTATTTTACCTGTTTCTACCTCAATACCTTCATCTGTATAATGGGGGCAATAACAACTGTCCTCATAGAGTTGTTAGGCAGATTAAACCAATTAATATCTAAAGTTCTTTGGACAGTTCCTGGCGCACAGTGAGCAATGTTAAATGTTCGCTATTACCGTTTTCCTCATCTCCACGTGCCCTAACCCTGCAGCAGGAGCAGCTCTTCAGGCAGGTCATCTTTATGAGTGGTTTCCTTTAGGACTGGTCTGGCCTTTAGGGCAGAGCTGCTACTCTTGCACCTTGCAGAGGGCAGCCAGTGTTTGGGGTACTCCAAGGAACAGGCACCCCCTCACCATAGGGGCCACTGTTCAAAGCCGGCTTTCATCCGGGATTTTTCTTTAGTCGGTGAATGGCATCCTTTCCTCCCAGGTGTTGGGGCCAGATGACTAGCGTGGCTTAGGCAGTATTTCTCAAATTAGAGCACACATCAGAATCACCTGGAAGGCTTGTTGAACTCCTGTGCCTGGTCTCACAGCAGAGATTCCAAGTCAGTGGGTCTGGGATGGGGCGTGGGAACTTGCATTTCTAAGAAGTGCCCAGGTGAGGCTGATGCTGCAGGTCCAGGGACCACATGTTGAGAACCACGATGTAGGGGAAAGATGTGGCCTGGGTCTCTGGCTCCTCCTCACCAGGTGGCCTCCAGTCACTGCTTAACCCCTGAACCTGTTTGTCCATTTGTGAATGAACAGAACCTCCCTGAGAAAGCCTGTTTTGAGATTTGAATGAGATTATCCTGAAAAAAGTATTTGCATAACACCTGGAGCATAGTGAGCAACCAAGATATATTACCTCAAATTACTTTAGCATTATCATTTCATAGAGTGTTTGTAAGAATGGAGCGAGGTGGCCAAAGCCTGCGACAGAGCTATGCTTGAAAAAGAGCTCTTTAAATAATGCTACCTGTATTTCAAACCTAAAGCCAGCCTCCTGAAAAGTGTCAATTAAATAGATGCACACACACCCATGTTTTTTTCTTCTTTACTAACACAGTTACACTTCCTTCCACTGATCATAAAATTTATATCAAAGCCTTCTCAGCTACTAGGAAGCCATTTGTTTCAAGGGATCCCTGTTTCTCAGATGAGGAAACTGAGAATTTTTATCAGGTTAACATGAGCTTTGGTTTCCCCAAATGCATGCTCTCCTGTTGGTTCACAACTCTATTTCAGCATATGTTTACATATAAAATTCATACATTTTACATGAACAATTCAATGAGATTTAGTAAATGTACCCACTTGTACAACCATTGCCATAGATTACCTTTATCACCCCAGTATGATCCCTTGACCTCATGCCCTTTTAAGCTGCCAAGGACGATACAACTTTGGAAGGGTTAGGAGAGGAAGGACAAGGTAAGGCAGAAATACATGATTCTGCCCCAAATATTGCAACTTGGGGCAGAGGGCCTTTTGAGAGGTGACCATCCTGGTGTCACAGTCTCTAGAGGTGGAATAGATCATCATCCATTCAGAACATGTGTCTCATCCCCTAACGGCACTGAGATACTCCTAAGTGTGTATAGCCAGAGGACATTGTGACTCCACTACAAATGCCACTACAAAGAAGGCTGCTTTGAAGAGAAATCAGTAAACATGCTATGTCCTTCTGGGATCCTCTGTCCGGGTGGCCAGACAGCTGGCTGTGGCCAAGAGGAGCTATTTGTGCCTGGATTCGGTTGAAACAAAACAAAACAAAACAAATCAGTGCCTCAAGATCCAAGTCCAGATAAGAACACTGAATAAAATATAAATAGCATGATCCCTTTTGATCCTTCAAGTCATAGAAACTCATCTGCAGGTCAACCATATTCATTAATTAGTAATAATAATACTATTTATAATAATAGCTACCATTGTTTAGGAAATTAATATGTGTTAAGAAACATAGGTCCTGTCCATTATGATATCATTTAATTCTCAGAACAAATGTTTGAGGCAGATACACTTATTGTTTCTTGGGGTAGGTTGACTTATGTACTCCAATTTTGACATGTTTTTAAACTTAATCTGTGTCCCTGTGGGTGTGAACCTATTGTAAATAGGATCTCTTGAAGAGGCTATTTTTAGTTAAGGTGTGATACAATTGAACGAAGGTGGGCTTTAATCAAGATTACTGGAGGCTTTATAAGGAGAAGGCCACAGGGAGCAGCAGGAAGTCAGCAGAAACCCAGAAGAGAAAGGAGAGGACATCACCATGTGATGGAAAAGCCAAGAAACCCCAAGGATTCCCAGCAGCCAGCACCAGAAGGCCACAGATTTTCAGGAGAAAGCAACCTTGCAGATATCCTGATTTTGGACTTCCTGTGAGCCAACAAAGCCCTATTGTTTAAGCTAATCATGGTATTTGTCAGAGCAGCCAGGCAAACTAAGACTCTTTATCCATGAGAAAAACTAAGCCTTAGAGATATTGAGAACTGCCCAAATACACACAGTAAGTAGTTGACAGAATTCAAATTCAAAATCAAGTCTGATTCCAAGTAACATCAGAACGGCAAAGTAGCAACAGAGGAGCCTGGGAACAGCATTTTGAAGTTTTGGGAGTGTGACCCATCTATTTCCTCATATACCCCCTCTGGGAGTCCTGTGAAGGCATGGCCCACTTCCGCTTCTGCTTACCATCGAACCCCCAGCACTGGGCATGGTGCTGGTCCCCAGAGTTTGTCAATAGATTTTTTTTTAATTTGACTTGGCTGAGCCTCTTCATGTGAGTTGGAAAGATACTAAAACATCCTGATTTTGTCACTCTAGTTGAGTAAATGGCAATTTATTTCTTTGTGCCCCAGTTTCCTCATATGTAAACAAAGAAGTGAATAAAAACATCAACCTCAGAGGACTGTTATGAGGATTAAAAATGTTTAGCAATTGTCTCTCATATGTCCATCCCTCGATATCTTGAAGTCTTATTGGTATGATTAGTACTCTCATTACAGAGGTAAGATTGATACTCACAAAGGGGAACCATCTTAGCACAGGACCAGGCAGGTGGAGCATGGCAGGGGCAGGGCTTGGGTTCCTGTCTCTGGACTCCAAGAAAGTGCTTTGCCTTAACCCTCAATACTCCATTGTCATGGTCAGGTTCATGTGTCAACTTGGCCAAGTTATGGTACCTGTTTGTCTTGTTGGGCAAGTGCTGGCCTGTCTGTTGCAATGAGGATAGATTTGTTTTAATTGGGACACTTTCTTGGCCTTGCAACTATAAACAAGCAACTTATTAAATTCCCCTTTTTAAAAGCTATTCTCTGTTTCTGGTATATTGTATTCCAGCAGCTAGCAAAGTAGAACAAACTTTGGTACCAGGAGTGGGGTGCTGCTGCAGTTTGCAAATACCAAACATGTTGGGAGAGGGGGCTTTTTAAATGGATAAGGGGAAGATTCTGGAGGAGTTGTGATAAGCTTGGTAGAGAAGGCCTAGAATGTTTTGTAGAGAATCTTGCCTTCCAGCCAAAGCCACTAGTCAATTTTGCCAGATTATCTGTCATTTTAAAACAAGGCTCACTTTCCTTCCATCTACAACATGTGCCTCATTTCTGTCTAGAGCCTGGTCAGAGGTATCTTTAGAGTCCACATTCTACCAAAATTCTCTTCAAAGCATTCTAGGCCTTCTCTACCAAGCTTCTCACAGCTCCTCCAGAATCTTCCCCTTATCCATTTAAAAAGCCCTTCCAACATATTTGGTATTTGTAAACTGCAGCAGCACCCCATTCTCTGGTACCAAAATCTGTTTTAGTTTGCTAGCTGCCAGAATGCAATATACCAGAAACAGAATGGCTTTTAAAAAGGAGAATTTAATGTTCCCAATTTACAGTTCTAAGGCTGAGAAAATATCCCAATTAAAACAAGTCTATAGATATGTCCAATCAAAGGCATCCAGGGAAAGATACCTTGGTTCAAGAAAGCCAACGAAGTTCAGGGTTTCTCTCTCAAGTGAGAAGGCACATGGTGAACACAGTCAGAGTCTGCTTCGTGGTGCTGCAGCATTCTCGGCTCTCTCTGAATCTCTTGTTCTCCAAAATGTTTCCTCTTTTATAGAACTTCAGAAACTAATCAAGACCCACCCAAATGGGTGGAGACATGTTGTCACCTAATCCAGTTTAACAACCACTCTTGATTAAATCACATCTCCAGGGAGATGATCTGATTGCAGTTTCAAACATACAGTATTGAATAGGGATTATTCTGCCTTTATGAGATGGGATTTAGATTAAAACATAGCTTTTCTAGGGGGCATACATCCTTTCAAACCAGCCCATCCGTAAATGTCTTTTGATTGGAAAACATGCCAGGCTCCTGACTCAGAGCCAGAAAAGATTCAAAGCAGTCCCAGAGTGCCCATGGCCACTGCAGGAAGATACTGGCTGGGAAGCTCAGGGGTCCAGAAAAGAGGAGAATCCTCACCTGCTTGGTGAATTCTGAGCCTCCAAAAAGGATGCTCTGATTGACTGACTGATTTCTTCCCCTTGCAACACCCTCTTCTCTGCATCCCCTCCCTCAGGAACATTCTTGTGAAGGTGAAACATGTGAATTCTGAAAGGGAACAGTGAATAGTTGCTCTTGTGCATTGTTATGCAAATGCTACACAAATTGGAGTCTTAAATCTGGCCCTAATGATGCCATCCTGCTTTGTCTTTCAGCTTCCCTGACACCCATTCCGAGATGCACCGTACAGACGTTAGTTTATTATGTACACCAATAACTCATTCTGCATCTCAGCGAGGTGGGCTGTTAGCAGCTAGCATCACAGCTCTGATAGCGACGGAATGCGCCCCTGTGAAAGATGGGTGATTTAAGCTCTCTGCAGCCCACAATTCAAGCGCTTTCTTTTATCAGGGCCCAAGCGGCAGCTAATCGAGTGACGGCAAATCCAGAAACAACGCAGATCCCACAAAGAGGCTGATTAAAAGCTTACTTGAAATTTGGGGAATAATAATTTTTTAAAATGACAACATTAGAAAAAAAATCTCAAGTTGCACAAAGAAAACCAATTTGGCTCTAGCCAATCCTTCATTCTCAGAAGGATTAGGAGAGAGGTTCTGCTTTATGCTAAACGTGGAGATGGCTTTGCAGCCAAAACATGTAATGTCCCACTAATTATTCCTTCGAGCTTCAACATGTACTTTATTAATCTTTTCGCCCCTTTAACAGCCACAGATGGGGACTTAATTCAGTGCATAAGCAACAGAACTTGTTTAAGTTCAGCATGTCAACTGCATCTTCAGTGTTTTGCGCACAATGGTGGACAATGTTGGCAGGGCTCAGAAATTAAGTCACGTCAATCACATTTTGCAATAAGACTTGTCCCCACCTGGCGTTATCCTTCCATGAGATAACCTGTCTCTAGCATATCCCAGCCAATGCATGCAAGACAGAATGCATGGTGTCTTTGGAGAGTTGTCCAAAGAAAAAGAGACAGCTGAAGGAGGAGTAAAAGTAGTGATGATTTGTAGCAACCTCCCTCCTACCTAAGGATTTGGGAGATGCTCACTCCTGTAATAGAGGCAAAAGAAAAATAGGAAAGGAGAGAGTTCAATAAAATACCAATTGCATGAAAATTAAAATATTTAAAGTTTATTTCACATTTTGGGAGAATGGAGGAAGCCATTCTCAACTTCATTCTTTCAGGTATCTGTCTTTTCATTTAATCAAGGGATCTGTATTGAGTACCTATTATGTTTCAAGCACTGTGTTTGAGATTTAACTATGTGAAATACACATATCCTATTTTTTAGGAGAGGAAGAAAGAGAGAATCATTATGTATTGAATGTCTACTAAATGTCAGACACATGGCAGAGAACTCTTCGCATATAATATCTCTATTACCCCCATCCCTGCTCCCTGCCAGATAGCTATTAAACTGTTATTTCCGTTTGCAGATAAGAAATCTGAAGCTCAGAAAGTTTGAGTAACTTGCTTAAGATTACACAGCTGGGAAATAGAGGAACAGGGATTCAAATCCAGAGCCAGCAAACTCTGAATTCAGGATCCTCTCCACTCAAGATTACAAAGGCTTAGGGTGTTTGGATCATGCTAATAGATAAGTGGAATGCAAGATGGAGGCCAAAATTGCCTAAAAGACAAGTAGCTAAAGCATTAGGTAGAAATTTACAGCAAAGAGAATGTGATCAGCTGGGAGGAGCTAGAAGGATTCCTAGAGGAAGAAACAGTTGACCTCAGTTTTAAGGGGGAAGGTAAGTGGCAGTTGCATCGAGAAGGACATTTGTAGAACAGGGAACAGCCCAGGCAAAGCACAAAGGCATAGAGAACTTAGTCTGTGCTTAAGTTCAAGGAGCCTGAAGTAGTTCAAGGTGTAGATAAAGGTAGACAAAAACAAGGATAAAAATATAGAATGCAATTAGATTGTATAACTTCTGATACCAAATAAAGCATTTTTCATTTTTTTAAAAAGTCAAAGAAAACTGGGTGCATCTTCCACTTGCAGAAAGTTTAGAGAAACGCTTATTTTTATACGGTTTGAAACATAACAATGTAGCTAAAACACAAACTCCCTTGCTGATTATATCCAAGCCCCAATGTGAAATATGGGGATCAGGAGGCCCGAATTCAAATCTCAACTTTCACATTTACTCACTTGACAACCCTGTGCATGCCATGGATTGAAAGCTTATTTCATCACATCCACGTGGGGATGCTTGAAAATTTACGTTGTTCTGGAAGACCCACTACCATATGGTTGGTCAGGTCATGCACCAATCACACAGGAGGACAATTAGTCGGAACATTTAAGTGACACCTATTATGTATTTATTTAACCATATGTATTCCAGAAACTATACACACACCTCTACCAACGTGAGCTAGGCTCAGAAATAGACACAAAGATTCTCTCATTTCAATCCCAGATCAACACGGGAAGGTAGAGAGCATTACCCCACTGACCAGATAACTCCAAGAGTGTCTCCCTACAGAGTGGAAGTTCCCAGTTATCCTAAATCTAGCGCCTTTCCACTGCATATCTACTCTCTCACTAGTTACTTAAGTTGATTTTTCTTAATCTGAAGCTAAAGAACCCTTCACAAGTGTCCAGCTAAACATTGATTGATGTGCAGAATTTTTGCTATCTACTACATACTATCAGAGGAATGCTGAAATAAGGGCACCATGCAGGGTATAGCTCACTGGGAATCACAGGTCTTGGGATTGATCCTACCTATTTTATGGGATACAGGATTGTTACCAAACAAAGGCATTAGGTTTTTTTGCCCGATGCATTCAAATGACCAATTCCTGAGACACTGGGGTTTCGAAGAGAGAAAAAGTTTATTACTAGGCATTTAGCAGGAGATCAGATGGTCTGTTGGCCCAAAATTCTGTCTCCCTAACTGCAGCAGTTCTGATAGTTTTATAGCATCCAAAGATGGGCAGGTTTTAGGATAACGAGCACAGTGGCTTCAGATGATGTGATTAGAGGTGATCTAATTATTGATCATGCACAGATTTGATTATATGTTTAGTCACAGGATGTATGTAAGAAAATGGCAGCCATAATAGGATGACGGGCATGATTTTTAGTATTATAATGAAGTATAGGTGACTTACAGGTTAATGTCTAAGCTACTGTGTATGTCAGGCAGGCCCATTGTGATTAGATCCAGTCTCAGTTATCAAGATAACTTTGGACTTGGGATCAATTAGTTCTGGGCTGACCCAGGACTCTTTATTAATAAACATTAGGGACTTTTAGTGGTTACAAGTCTCTAAAGTCAAAAACCTGGATAAATGGGTACAAGTGAAGGTTAGTCACAAGAGGATTTTACAATCACAAGGGCACAAGATAAAAGCTATGTGATCATTATCAGAGAGCAAGGCAGCTGGATTACAGTGCAGAGATTTCAGGTATTTCTTTCTGTCTACTCCAGTACACCAGAAAGCAAGAAAAAGGAGTATCTATATAATGATTGAGCACATCAAAATCATCCCTTAAATCCTAATTCTCAGTTACAGGATCATTGATAGAAAATAGGATTGTTATAAGGATAAAGTGAGACAATGCATGTGACAATCTTTTAACATAAAATATTGTAAGAAAGGCTTTGTTCTCTGTTCAGAGAAAAAGTTAAGAAACTTTCTTTATGGTAATTAGTTTTGTGCGCACTGGTTCTCAGCTCCCACTACTCTGATATAAACCCCCTGAGGATTCAGACTGTATTCTACTTTCTTTGACACCATCATAGCAGAATGCGTGATACTTCAAAGGAACTCAAAGGTTTGGTGACTTAAATGATATCCTCTTGTATTTAATGATAATGATTATGATGACAGCTAAGGTTTGTTGAATGCTTAGTCTGTGCTAGGCAGTATGGTAAATGCTTGATATTTATTAATTCTTTTAATTTCTATAGCAATCCTGTAAAGTAAGTGCTATTACTTTTCACATTTTCCAGAAAAAGTAACAGACAGAGAAAAGTGAAGTAGCTGCTCCAATTCACACAGCCAGCCAGTGGCGGGCCTGGCATTTGAACTTAAGTCTGGCACATGTCCCTGATGCTCTGCTCTGCTAATTACTGTTATCCAGAATGTGTGAACAGTGCTAAATCATTCAGAAGCCCTATCACATATATTTCCACATCTAATCCTCTATAATGTAGAGGATCTAACCCTATAATGTAGATTATTCCCACATTAGAGATGAAAACACCAAGGCTCAAAGCTACATGCTTGACTGGAGAACAGCTGCATTCTCCTGTTACAGAAAGATGCATGATGTTTTGCCTTTGCTTAGGAAAAACTACATATATCCGAAAAAATCCAGGAATTCTCAGAGCAATTACAAAGTCTCGTGCTACAAACACAACAGAACCTTCTTCAAAGCACCACGCATGCTTGGAAGAGCACACACATAAAAGTCTAATTTGAACACTTGTCTGTTTTACCCCCTTGTTGCAAGAGAAGAAGAATGTTTATGCACCAAAAAAATCTAGCTGCATTTCCCAGTTTAATTAGTTTTGTCAAGTGCCTGCAATGTGATTTCCATGTTAATTTCCCCATATCCCATTTCAGTTTCTTTATATTCCACTTCAATTATTTGCTTAAAAATTGAGAGAGGCACAATTACCGTGTTCAAATTCCACTCGACTCAACTAACATTTACTGTTGTTCTGTCATGTGCTAGGCCTGCAGGGCCCTCAGTGGCCGCCTGTACTCCCACTGCCCCTCCCATGCCTTAAGCAGACATCACTAATCTATCAGTGGCTCCCTCCCCCACCCCACCCTCACTCAGCCTGGGGAGTGGGAAACCCCAAATCTTTCTCAACCTGGCTTTCCAGACAACGACTACCTACCAACCGAATGCTTCTGGCAGGGAAGAATTAAAATTATTTGCCATCCTAGTGCTAGGCATTATCTTGTAAACTCCCTTCACTTAATTATTTTTTACTTTTTATGGTTTTAGTTAACACAAATAAAACTTGCAAATGAGCTGTCTAGACATTTTCTTCGCAGCTCAGCCAGACGTTGGGATTGGTGACTCTATAGCAGCTGGACTGCTCTTTCCACGATGGCTTTGCAGTTCTAGGAAGAAATGTTCTGAACATTCTTGGCACAGTAAAATTTCTCATGCGTCAGCCACACTTTCAGCTCCTTGATGCTGTGGACCAGGAACGTTTGCGGTTGCTTTGTTTTCTCCTTCCTCCCATAATCTCTGTTGGACATTAAGATAGGGTCCTTGAATCTTCTCTGGACCCTAGTGTTACCTCTTGGGTTCTGCCAGTTACACTTAATTTTGACCTATGGGTCTGCCTGGTGCAGGATGAGCTTCTTGATCCTGTTGGTTGACGCTCTTGAGCTTCACCAGGGGTCTGAAGACAGCTGTGATGCCAGGGAGGAGATGTGATGCTTAGTGGGCAGCACCTAGGAAGAGAGTCTTTCCCATTTAATATTCATGAGGGAGTGACATCTCCATATTTGCACCTGGGGAAACTGAGGTTCCCAGAGGTGAAGTGCTCTACCTAAATTTTAATTATGGGGCTGATGGAAAATTTTCCCAACCTCTTACATTTAGTGTAAAAATCTCTAGACCTTCACTTTCTGGTCATTTGTGGGCTTGGCCAGCATTATATACCCAAGAGCAACCACAGGTCTGCTTTCCCAGCCCCTGAGGGCCATGCAAAAGGGAGAAGTGAAAATCCCTTTCCCAGCCAACACTAATGCTGAATGATAAATAAATGTTCTTGGGTTAACCTGCGGAGTAACCTGATTTCTGCATTTTTATAAATGAAAATGTCAAACCAGGAAGGAATCCAAATGGCAAGCTGGTCCAAACTCCTCATTTTAAATCAAGGCCCAACTTCTTCTCATTCAATCTTTATGCCAGCCTAGTAATGTAGCTACTTTTATCCTCATTTTATGAGAAGCTGAGACACAGATTAAGTAAGTAATTTGGTTAAGTAATTTGCCTAAGTTCACACAGCTAATTTAGTGACCCAGTCAGGATTCACCCAGTCAGGAGTTTATAAAATATAAAAAATATATAAGAATATTTATTAAAAAATATTTATTAAAAAACACAAAAAAAATTTATTTTTTATATAGGCAGAAGTTTTAATGATATTTTCCCCCTGATCTCCTCTCTCTTTTGCCTTTAGAAAGTAGAAATTTAAGGTCATCAATTATTCAAACTATTTCTTTCTCCACTTCCCTATTTCTTTACTTTTTCCTTCTAAAAACCCTTCTGAGCACTCACTCTGTATTCCTTTATATATTCAACAAACATTTCCTACATCTTGTATGAGCTTGTAGGATCCAGAGGTGAGTCACGGACAATTCTGCTCTCAAATTGCTTACAGAAGGACTGACTAGTCAAAAGGTAGTGGAAATTCGGTGTCGTTCTGACAGCAGAGATACAGGGGATGGACTAGCACAACATTTGAGTTCCAGACCAGTGCAGAGGTGCTCAAGGTAACTAATGTTAGCTTCTGTAATACCCTTTCCCCAAATCTCAGTGACCTAAAACAGTAAATGTTTCTTTCTTACATCATAATCTGAACTAACGTGGGAAGCTCTCCTCCAAGGAGTACCTCAGGGATTCAGGTTGCTTTCATTTTGTATGTCTGCCATCACTGGGGCCTCTTCAGAATCTCTCCTGGATGCCCTCCATCTGGCCCACCGCTGAGCAGAAAGAGTATGGGAGATTGTATCAGAAGAGCGAGGTCTGGAAGAGGTCCACATCCCACATGGGTTTGGCCATCTAGCCAGTCTCACCTCTGAGCTTCTGGGGTATAGATTGACTTAGATGCTTATTTTTTCTCTTCTTTGGACACAAGAAGACAGCATTTTTCAGCTTCTCTTGGAGTAAGAAGTCATTTGACTGGGTTCTGGCCAATGGAACATCCCAGAATCAGCCCCTGGAGTAAGGAGTCATTTGACTGGGTTCTGGTCAATGGAACATCCCAGAATCACCCCTTCAGAATGTGTTGAGATAAATCAACCTTTGTTGTGTTCATCCACTGGGATTAGGTCATTTTGTTTATTGCCCTGCATTATAGGGATTCCATCTCTTTTACTCAAAATGGAAATAAGAGTATGCTGTCACAAGTATCAAATATTAAAATGGGCATGAAAACTCTCAAGTGATATAGAGTAGTGTGGTTATCACAATTCATTTTACCCTAAAAAAGCAGATAGGATCTGTTTTAGTTCCCCAGATGCTAAGACAAATACCATACAACGCCACAGCACATCACCCTGGTTTTAATTTGATACTTTCTTTAGGGCCCTTAGGCTTATATGTCTGTGTCCTTTCCCTCATAGTCTACCTTTTCAAACAATGGGAGCTTATATGTTCATGGTTTTGAGGCTAGGAGAAGTCCAAACTGGAGGCATCAGCAAGGTGATTCTTTCTCCCCCAAGCTTGTGGTGTTCTGTGGCTGGCTGCCACCAGTACTCGGTCCTTGGCTTTTCTAATACATGGCAACACATGTGGAGGTGTCTTCTTTCTCTTTTGGGTTTCATTGACTTCCAGCTTCTTGATGCTCCCTGTGGCTTCTCTCTCCATGGCCGATTTCCTTTGCTTATAAGGATTTTGGCTCTAGGGGATTAAGGCCCACCTTCATTCAGTTTGGTCACATCTTACCTAATAACATCCTCAAAGGTCCTACTTACAAATGGGTTCCCACCCACAGGACCAGGGATTAGGACCTGAACATGCCTTTTGTGAGGGATGTGATTCAATCCCAAGAAGATTCTAGATAGAGAAATTGCAAGGAAGGCCTCTGACCAATGATGGGATGCTGGACAGGTTCAGCCTCTTCCAGAGACTAAAGCACTGCCAGCCTAAGATGCACACTCCACAAGGAGAGCAGAGTTTTTCTTGGGCTTTTTCCTTTAATAATAACATCCCTGTACACGTGTATTGATTCCTTAATTAAGACATGAGTCATCATCCTTAGCAGAGTCTGTCAGACAGTAAATGTCAGGCACTTTCAGGCTAAGCTCCTTCCCATAACATCTGGGGTGCTCCCTGATTCTGTCCCATTGCCCATTTTTATTGAATAATATTAGTAATAGTCTTTGGTGTGCTGGAGCAGGCCCGCACCACCTCAGGAGACTTAGTTCTGCACATCTCTTCCAAATTCCTCATTCAATAATGTCAAGTTGGTGGCTTCAAATCAGTCATGGTGGAAGTACTTATATCACTGAAATCAACAAATAGGAATATTGGCTTGTCCTTCTTCCTCTCCTTCCCTCCTTCCTTCCTTCCTTCTCTCTCTCCCACTTTCTTTCCAAAAAGACTGTAGTGCAAAAATTTACCGGTATAACACTGAAAGTAATGCAATTAATAATAACAATAATAATAAAAATAATAATAGCAGTTACCATTTCCTGTATGCTCATTATGTGCTAGGGCTTCAAACTTAATAAATGCTAATTATGTGTCAAAGCTCAGAGAGGTTAAGTAAGTTGCTGAAGTACATGCAGCCATGAACTGGAAGAGCCAGAGTTTGACTCAGTTCCATCTGTCTGAATCCAGACCCATATAATTTCTCATCTGTCACACGAGTTAAGAGGAGAGGTTGAATTTCAAAATTGATTTCTTGAGGGTTATTACAAGTTTGTTACTACCCAGGGAGGGGAATGACAATAAAATACTTAATATGCATCTGTCTTTGTATAAAGCTACACTATTTAATAAAACACCCTTACACCCTGTGGGTATTGATCCTCCAGGGGCCGCTCTGGGTGACTCTAGCAGGCATTGCCATGCTCTGGAAGTAGATGGGCAGGCTGAATTCACGGAACTGAGAGGTTGGCCCTGAGTCAAACAAAATGGTAAAGGAAGATATGGGAACTGGGTCCTGGGTCTTTCACATACTGTGGAGTTTTAGAATTTGAAAGATCAGACTACAATCATATCTTGGTCCCATAAATTCTGATTGCTTATTTATATATCTTCCCCCACCCATCCTATGTGAGTCTCTTGACCCTGGGTTCAGAGGCTGCCCATCTGGTGTTTCATGTGTAGAGTCTGGTGGTACCAGACACATGGTGGTTGCTTTATAACAATTGTTTTGTGAATGACTGAATGACTGAACAAACCATTAAATGAATGGCAATGGATTAAGGAAATGGATTTGTGTGGCAGAATGAGAAAGGGATGGAGGTAATAGAGAGGCTGGCAGAGGAGGACTTGGTGCCCCAGAAAGGAGGGGACAAGGAACAAGGAACTAGTAGTTACTGAAGAACAACTTTAGCTTCTTCATGACTATTGCCAAGGGCCTGTGCTAAGCCCAACTCTTGCAAACTTATTGTGAATTTGATGCTTTTCAATTAGCAAAGCTGCAGGCTTCTTTTGTGAATCTAGCAAGATAGCCTGATTGAAACAAGAGGGAGCAGTGAGGCAGCTGCCTCATCTCTAGTCTTGGCCTTAGCCATGCAGGCCTGACCACTGCCAAATGGAGCCCATTTTTGTGCTCGCCATTCTGGTCCAGCACCTGCACTTTAACCCAGTGGAACTATGTTTCCTCTTCAAAGCCAGCATTGCATCACATCTGGCCCTCACACTCCCACATTGTTCACAACCTCTTCCTCTTCTCCTCTTTATACTCTCTTGGCTTATTTACCTGTTAACTGTTTCACCACCACCGCCCTACCTCTGATACTTAATTGTTTCTTGGCTCTGAAATACGCCTTTTCTTTTTGGTCAGAATTTTTGCTTCTGATTATGCCTCCTTTGGCCTTATGGCAGCAAATGACTTATCTAGTCTAGTCCAGCTGCCAAAACTTCACACCTGACAAGCATATCCTGAGCATGGGACCCAGCCTCAATGGCTTCTGTTCTTTTCTCTATGGAGATTGTGTTAGTAATGACGTTTGCATTCCCAACATCCATTCCTCCTCAAAATGATTTGTCCAAGTCAATGATTCACCTATCTGGTAGCATCTTAGAATCACATGGGATGCCCAATTTGTGGGCCTACTGAAGACTCTTCTTTTAAAAGTTTCAAGAGTGATTCAATTGTACACTCGGAAAATCACGGATCTAAATCAATCTGTAAATCACATTTCCCTTGGGCCTGAGACTAAATCCTGGAGCAAAAGACATGAGGGGAAACTGAGGGCTTCTACAAGAAGGACTCAGGAAAGAGACATCTCCCTTCCTCTGCTCCAGGAAGTGTCATTTTCAGATGCAATGCAAGGAACCGCTGCTGCCACCTTGTAACTATGAAGGGAGCCAGCCCACGACCAAAGCCTTTACACTGAGGATGGTCAAGTGTAGAGAAATAGAATGAACTTGGGTCCCCATCACATTAGTGAACCAGTGACTCTTGCGACCAAGGAATCAAGCTTACCTCTGGTCTTCTTATTTAACAAAATTATATATATATTTATAGGTGAAGTCAGGAGAACAGCACATTCTTTCTTTTTTTATAAAGAACCAAAGAGTAAATATTTTTGGCTTTGCAGGTCATACAGTCTTCGTTGCAACAACTCTGCTATTGTAACCTAAAACAGGCATAGACAATGCATAAATGAATGGGTGTCACCATGTTTCAATAAAATTTTATGTGCAAAAAACCAGCAGTAGGCTGGGTATGGCCTGTAAGCCATAGTCTGTAGACCCATGGTTTAAGTCATCCTGAGTCAGAGTGTTTTGTTACTTGCAGCCCATGGCATCTTACATGATAAAGAGTATGATTACCAAAGCTAAGGCTGCATTACTACCCACCCCCCTCACCTGAACCTCATATTCACATTTTCTTATATGTTAGTCAAATCCCCCTTGAGAGGTCCATAGGCTCCTTAAACTCAACTTATTCAAAACTGATTTCAGCTTCTTCACATCCATCCTCAGGTTTGCTTCTACTCTTGCATTCTCCACTTAGCAAATGTTATCACTTGAGCTACTCAAACTAATGCCCTCATCCCCCATGAGTCATCTTTATCGTCTCTATCACGCTATCCAATCAGACAACATATTCCATCAATCCTACCTATAAAGTACCTTTCAAATCCTCCAACAACCCCCAAATATTTATAATATGCTTGGCACAAAACCAGAAGGTAAAAGTAAAACAATGAACAAAGCATATGTAAGCTCTGCCTTCATGGAGCATATGATAGGATTCTTGGTTTATAATGGCAGTTAGAGCTTGCCATTATTGAAAACCTACTGTGCACCAGCCTCTGTATTTGGCTTTACAAGCAAGAGCTCTGATCTTCAAGACAGCCCCGAATGTATGCATCATTTCCTCTTATTCATGGATAGAAAAATTAAGGCTAAGAAAGATTGAATAAGTCCTCTGCAGTCACACAACTAGTGGTGGTGGCAAAACCAGAACTGGAGGCATCTCAGTCCCCACAACAAAGCTCAGGGCCTCCCTACTACCCCCAGATCCCTGCATGTTCATCCTTGCACAGAGACGGCTTTTTGAACCATCTTGCCACTTTGGAGATTCTCCATCATTGGGTACCATAGGATGATACTTGGATCTCACTTTAGCATAAAACCCATTACAAACATCTCATCAGTGCAAGGGCTGTGAAGTTATGAACAGATATTATGATGGCCCAATTTGGAAATCAGTTGTTCTAGTTTCCCTCTCAAATAGGACTGCCACCTGTAGCCTAGGCAGGCCTTCTACTAGAGAACTACAAAAACCCCCATGCTGGGGGCTGGGAGTGGGAGCCCTCAGCCAGAGATGTATTGCAGTAAGATGTTCTTTCCAAAGTTCCTGTGTGATCAGGTAATTATGATCCAGGAATTGAAATACTCTGCCTCGGCTATACCATCTTCCTTCTCATACTACTCTGGGAGTTTTGGAGGTAGGAGAGTAAGTGCAGGAACATACCCTAGAGTTGGAAAGACTTGGTTCAAATTCTGTGGCAGTCTCTGGCAAGATACCAAATCTCCCCTTGCTTCTGCTATTTCACCTCTAATCAGAGATAATGCTGCCTACCTCCCAGGGTCATCTGGGAAAGTAGGAAAGAAACTAGGTTTGTGAAGAAGCAAGAGCAAGGCATGAATTATCTTCTCTGCTGCAGTCATAATAAGTTCCCAACTGAAGGCTCATGAGTTCACAGAAGTCCCTATAGGAAGGACTGGCAAGGGGAGGTATATTGAAGAGCTTTTAGTGGCGCAAGAGTCTCAGCCCAGCGCAGATGGACAACAGACCCTTCTAGAGCTACTGCTTTTTCTGCTCAAAACTGGCTCCTTCTCTAAGAAAATCCATTATTAATAATAATTAATATTTACTCTGTTCCACATACTGTGCTAACCATTTTTACATCCACATGAAGTTAATTACCATTGCCCTAGGAGGTGATTATCCCCACTTCACAGTTAAGGAAACTGAAACTCAGAGAGATTGAACAACCACTCCAAGCAACCTCACATTTGGCGAGTGAGAGTTAGGTCTTGAACCCAGGCCTTAGACTCCAAGGTCTAAGCACTTAATCATGCCACAACCCTACTGCTTCCATCTTCAAATCCCTCCCTACCTGCTATCTGATGAGTAGTTAATAGTACTCTTACCACTGATGAATGGTTCTTTTTTTATGCCCTACTTAGTTCACCAGGTTCCCCAATTTTAGGCTCTCCCTTATTCTTGACAGTTGTCTGCCCCCCTTCCACTCCTACCCAGCCAGGTTCTGGAGTCACAGCCAATGCCTACCTAGTTGGCTAAAAATGAAGAGTCCCCATTTAGAGATCTAACAGCCAGGCTCCATGCTCAGCACCTAATTGTAACTTATTTATTGCCTATAATAATGCTTAGATAGGCATGTTAACACATTTTTCAGATAATGAAATCAAGGCTGAAAGAATGACAGCCATTAAGTCAAAGGTTGAATTCAAAGATAAGACTCTCAGCTCACAATGTCTGCAGCCTTTCTTCCAGACCCAGTGTTCATTTCCTCTAACCCACCACTCATGCATTCTGCCCCCGCTGCAAGCTCATTCCTCAGCAAGCTCATCTTTACTGCTGTGCACCCAGACTAGAAAGGTCTCAGATTGCCTTGTGTTCATGGACTCTTGAGTTTGAGGCCCTACGAAATAGTTGCTTGTTTCTCTAAGAGATGGAAACATGTTCCAAAAATGTCTGTATCTTTGGAAATGTGTTCGTATTCATCTCATTTGACCCTCAGTCCCTATTTAAATCCTTATTAGTCTCTTCCAGAATTGAAAGGTGTTAAATTGTTTCCATAATCACTTCCAGTTTCCAAATGCACACTGACATTTCCCAAGAGCTCTTTCTAGTCTTCCCTGAGAAACTTCAAGCAGTACTGTGTTGTCAAACATCTATGGGCAAGATTAGGGAAAGAGAAGAGAAAGATTCCAGTTGTATGAACTATAGCCTTGGGAATTTGACCAGAGGATAGAGGTGTCATTTGAAAATATTATTTTAAGGAGAAATAAAGGGATACAATGGAAACAGTAGGGGATTTAGAAGAGCAGTATTTAAATCTCAACTTCACCATAAACTAGCTGAGTGCTTGACCTTGGGCTGGTCACTTAATGTCTCTGGGTCTCAATTTCTTCATCTATAAAATAAATGGTCTAGATTTGATAACCTTTAAGATCCCGTTCAGTCTAATATTCTAAGATGCTGAAATGACTCAGATATTCTGTGGGCCAAAAAGTGAAGGGTGATTCAAATATTAGGGCAGTTCATATTTTATTTATTTTTAAATTAAGGAAAAGTTCTTCCCATCAGTTAGAGAAGCCCCATTCATGGCTGGAACAAATGCCCATAACTTCAAAGCTATAACATTAGGTATTAAATTTAGAAAATAGAAAGGGAATAAAATTGTACTTTTGTGTTTATAGACTTATTAAAACTTTTACTTCGTCAGCAATATGGTCACTTGTCAACCCCAGAAGAATAGAAAGGGAGACAAGAAGAAATTAACATTTATTGTTCACCTACTATTAATTCCCATTTGTTGAGTATTTACCATGAGCTACAAAATAGGCCAGAGATATTTCTTTTGTTAACTTGCTTTCTATCGATAACAATTCTATGAGGCAGGCATTGTTTTTTCCATTTTATAGGTAAGACATCTGAGACTCAACAGGATGTAACTTGTCGAAGGTCTTATAACTACTAAAGTAAATTTGAACCCAGGTCTGTCTGATTCTCAGACCAATATTTTTCCTGTGAATCACTAACTAAATTATGCGTACTAAGCAGCGAGCTCTCCATCAGTGAAACTAATCAAGCAGAAATTAGGGATGCTGTAAGAGGGATTGCTATACCAGGAGTGAGGCTTGAGTGGTTGGGCTAGGCGATCTCTGAAGTCGCTTCCAGTCTGAGTCAAGATTCTGTGACCTTAAAGCACTGTAAAAAGAGTTATAAGAAGTAAATATCACTAAGTTCCCCAGAGAAACTGTAAAGCGTGGTCTCATTTTCCTTTGAATGTTCCCAAGAACTATCTTTCATCAAAGAATAGCAACGTGTTATTCAAATTCAGAAAACCCTATACCCTTCTCCCACCAACCATTACTATAGTTTCTTCTGATGAATGACTGGAACCCCACAATTATTATTCTGTATTAAGACTTGTTCTGTATAATCCCAGGTAGTAGAATGAGGAAGGTGAGATTTAATTCAATAGTGGAGGAAATATTCACCTGTAATCCCAGGCAACATTAAACTGGTCTACTCCACTTAATAATGAGCTCCTTTCTTTTTACCGGATATGTTCAAGAAAGTGCTTAAATACCACTTTTACAAGAAGCCATAGCCATTAATAGACTAAAATAACCCTTTCTTTTGCTTTTCTTATAGCCATTCATCTCCGGTATTCTTGTAATGAGCCTTGAACATATTTGAACTTCCTCACTAGACAATAAAGCTGACAGAGACTATGTCACATGGAACATTGTATAAAAGAATGCTTTGTGAGATGAACTCATCATCAAGAGAAATTCCTGTTATTTTGTCCACTAAATGGTCAACTTTGCCTTAGATCAGGACTTCTGCACACAGTTCCTCTCAGGGAAAGAGTATATAACAGGCCATTTAGAGATCTTACAAAGCCTATCTCTCCCAAGATGGCCTGATATGCAGACTTGAACCCTAGTGAGTAAAACTGTTTGAGGTCAAGGAGTCTCCTGGAATAACAGAAAGCAGAGCCCTACTAGTTCCCAAATGGTGTCAACCAATAAAAGCAAGTGAGGCAGAAGTGAAGTTACCCCGCCAAAAAAAGAAAATTCCCTGAGCTCAAATCTATAGCTTGGAGACTTGCGGGAAAGATCTGTTTGAACCCAACATCCTTCCAGGACTAGTCTTTATAGAGCAGTGACAGTGCTGCTGTGGGCACAAGCATTCAGCTTGTATGCATAACTAAATGAGCACTTTTTATGTGCCAGTCACTGTTCTAAATGCTTTTTATTTTTTGCATAGGCAGGCACCGGGAATAGAACTTGGGTCTCCAGCATGGCAGGCAAGAACTCTGCCTGCTGATCGACTATGGCCTGCCCTCTAAATGTTTTTTTATAGATTGATTCATTAATTCTTAATAACAACTCTGATGTAGTTATTATTATTATTGCCATTTTATGGATGAGGAAACTGAAGATTAGACAGGCTAAATAATTTGGCCAAGGTCACATGGCTAGAAGTGGCAGAGCCAGGATAAAACTCCAGGGAAGGAGGTTTCTAAAGGGCGATATAGGAATTGCTGCAGATAGGACTAGATGGGGCCCCAAGGAGAGCTTATGTGAAAAAATAAGAGGGATGTAAGCATATAGCTTTAAGCTTACCCTTAGCTTAAAAAGTGGAAAAACCAAGGAATGCAGCCAAAAGACCAAAATGAGATGGTGACCAAAGGGCAACTTGTTTGGGCAGGGCAGAACTGGACTAGGAGAATGGAAGTCTGGGGGGCAAATGTAGGAGTGGGTTCAAGAGAAAGACCAGAAAGTCAGATAAAATGAAAACAGGGAGTAGAGGGTAAGAAGGAGCAACAGGGAATGATCTGTATCAATTCTGAACAATATGAGAATCCAATTAATTTGAGGTGATATGGACACAGCTGGTGAAGGTGCCATTATGCTCAAAAACAGCAAAAGGGCTTGGGGCCATGGGTATAGGCCATTTTCTCCTCTTATAAAGCAAAGCTTTTCCTGACATGACTGGAAGAATGACTTCCAAGAGGTTTGCAGAAGGGTTCATTTTGCTAGAAAATTCAGAGGCTTAGCTGCCGTCTCTGAGGGACCTAGAGAGACCCCTCAATAAAACCACTCTTCAGAAGCCTAGCCTCTAACCTCAAAGCACTTAGATGCCTTGAGGGTCTGCCTGCCCTTGACTTTCCCCTAAAGCATCACTTCAGGGCTCTCCAAGACAGTAAGTGCAGACAAGTGCCCCATGCAGTCTTCCAAATTTAATCTGCTGGTAGAATTACAACTGGTATCTGAGACGCTCCTCCATGATTCTCAGCCTGCAGAGCAGAAAAGCAAAAGATACTGTGGAGGTACTACAGAGACTCAGCAACGTCCTCAGGAAGCCGAGGCTAAATTTGCCACTGATAGAATTTCAAATGAGCAGCCTTGTGTCTTGGGGGGTGGGAGCAGGGTGGTGGGAGAAGAGCCCTGGTTTGAGTCCCAGATCTGCTTTCATGGACTTCATGTAAGACCCTTTCCCACTATGAGCTTCAATAAGAGGATAGGACAAAAGAACCTCTAAGATCCCTGCCAGTTTGCCTATTTATTATTATTACTATTGATAACCAGTGTGTTGAAAGGTATGATTCAGTATATATTTAAATACACTTTCTCATTTCCTGCTGTCCCCTAAAAATGACATCAATTATTTTAAAAGCAAAATTATTACCCTTTATATACTAAAGTATTTATAAGTATAATAGTATGATGTCTGTGATTTGCTTTTAAAATACTAAAGTTTCCTTCTCCCATAAAAGGATAACAGATAAAATTGACAAACTATTGAGAATTGATAAAACTTGGTGATGGGTAAATGAGAGTTTGTTATGCTATTCTCCCCACCATAATATATGCTTTAAATTTTTCACAATAGAAAGTTAAGAAAATAAATAACAGAGTAAATAATAGGTATATGCAATGAGATAGTCTTTCCTGCCCCAGGTTAAAACTTCATACTTTCCTCTCCCTTTTATAATTCTATTGTTTCTTTAGGTCACAAACACAGTTTCAATTCTCAAATTAGAATTTCCAGTCCAAGATATAAATCAAAGCCTGACTATAATTTAGGTCAGAACTTATACCTCTCAGTTCTGATTGCTTTAGGATGGGCATCAAGTGGGAAAGGGGAAGCATATGGCTGGCTGATGTTCCATTTTGCTTTCCTGATCTGCTTCTGCTCGCAGACTAAATATGGTTTCATACTGCCCTGCTCTCCACCACTCCTACAACCAGGGGTAACCCAGGGAGAAGAGGCAGGAAAATTCTTCCTCATCCTGATACTATAGCAATCTGGCTTTAGAGCCTCTGGGCCTTACAGATGTTTAAGTCTGTCTGTTGGTCTAGTGGGTAATTTTGAGGACACTTTAGAGAAGCGCCCCATAGAAACATAATGCAGGTCACAAATGCAAACTACATAATTTTAAATTTTCTAGCAGTCAAAATTTTAAAAGCAAAAAGGAATAGGTGAAATTAAATCTAAATAATATATTTTATTTAACCCAAGATATCAGAAATCTTATTTTCAACATGTAATCAATATAAAAATATTAATGAGATATTTTACATTCCATACTAAGTCTTTGAAAGCTGGGGTTGTTTTACATTTTCAGTTCAATTTGGACATACCTTCAAGTGCTTGATAGCGACATATGGCTAGCGACCACCATATTAGCACAGAATTCCATCACTGGAGACTCCCTGTTTGCATTCCCCTGCCTGTATGCAGGGTGATTTGATTACATCTGGTTTTCCTGGTACAATCCTGTTGCCCTGACTTTATCATTAATTAAATTACTTAGTTATTAGTACCCTCCTTCTACTCTCAGAAGAGTCCCTGTTTGGATAATAAATCATATGGTTCCCTGCTTATGGCTTCCTATCCTGGGTAGGCACATGTAACTCCTTCCAGGGACTCAAAGCAAGGAAACCCAGGCATTCTCTGCTAGCCTCTGGCTCCTGAATCACCCCCCCACCCACCCTTCTGGACAGCTCCACTGGACAGGACCAAGATACCATGCCAACTTTCTTTCCCTTATGGCTCATGTCTGGTCCTTGGGGAACATTCATTCAACTTCAATCCCAACACATTCTGGAGTATGGGCTGATTCCAAC
>PVIY010035017.1:0-10242 GCA_004026745.1 Myrmecophaga tridactyla
CCAAGAGAACCTCTTTTGTTGCTCAGATGTGGCCTCTCTCTCCAGCCAACACAACAAGCAAACTCACCACCCTCCCCCCGTGTATGTGGGACATGATTCCCAGGGGTATGGAACTTCCTGGCAACATGGGACAGAAATCCTGGAATGAGCTGAGACTCAGCATGAAGGGATTGAGAAAACCCCTAGAATGAGCCGAGACTCAGCATCAAGGAATTGAGAAAACCACCTTGACCAAAAGGGGGAAGAGTGAAATGAGACAAACTGTCAATGGCTGAGAGATTCCAAACAGAGTCGAGAGGTTATCCTGGAGGTTATTCTTATGCATTAAATAGATATCACCTTGTTAGTCAAGATGTAGTGGAGAGGCTGGAGGGAACTGCCTGAAAATGTAAGCTGTGTTCCAGTAGCCATGTTTCTTGAAGATGATTGTATAATGATCGAGCTTTCACAATGTGACTGCGTGATTGTGAAAATCTTGTGTCTGATACTCCTTTTATCTACCTTATCAACAGACAAGTAAAACATATGGAATAAAGATGAATAATTGGGGAAACAAATGTTAAAATAAATTTAGAGTGAAATGCTGGTGATCGGTGAGGGGGAGGGGGAGGGGGCAATGGTATGTATGAATTTTTTTCTGTTTTCTTTTTATTTCTTTTTCTGAATAGATGCGAATGTTCCAAGAAATGATGATGATGATGAATATGCAACTATGTGATGATATTGTGAATTACTGATTATATATGTAGAACGGAATGATCAAAAGTTATGAATGTTTGCGTATGGTGTTTTCTGGTATTTCAAAAAAATTAATAAAAACAAAACAAAACAAAAAGGAATAGCTCTGCAAAAGAGAAATTACTTAAGGTTGCATCAATCATCCAAATGAGAAACTGTGACACTATTACCAGAACCAATTGCAGTGTGAATGAAAAGGAAAAATGAATAAGGCTACAGTGACTGAATTAGGAGATGGTAATAAGGACAAGTCCAATCTGGCCAATTGGATGTTTACCAATATTATTTACCTAAGAAGGTGAGACTTTCTTGAAGAAAAGATAATGAGCTTAGCTTAAAGATGTTGCACTTGAGAGCAACCAAATACAGCTTTATCTGTTGTCAACTAGAACTATGACTCTGAAGTTCACAGATTATCTGGGACCAAAACCATATAGTAGGAAGTCGTTAGCAATCATTAATATGATCATCAACTGTTGATGCAGGTATGCTGTATATTATGGTAAAATAACCAAGGCTGCTGAAATCCCATATTTTGTACTTATGAATTGTGTGATTTGAGGACAGTAACATCACTGAGTCCTGGTTTCTTCCTTTATAAATAAAGGGATAATAATTCCAACCACTTAATGATGTGAAGATTAAATTTCAAAAATATATATGAAAGGCTGAGTAGTTTTGGGAAAATACCAGGTGTTCAACAAATGGTAGCTTTTACAAGAATAAATCAGGGTATCCAAAGAAAGAGGACAGTGTGAAATGCCAAAGACCTAATGAGAGCCAATAATCAGTGGTTGGCTATAAGGATATATGGATGCAAAGAAAAGTGAGAATTGTTTTAAAACGGAGAGAGAGGGTGAGGAAAGAGTGGTGGCTGGAATTCAAATAAAGAGAGATTATCGAGAAGGAAAACTAAACATGATCCAATGCTTCCTACAGATAAATATAGCTCCTAAAATGAGATCACAGAATTTGAAATTTTGGAGATGTCTGGAGTCCTAGCAAGAGGAGGGAGGCACTTTTGTGCGTGTAATACATCTTGATTTTTAAAAATTATGTTGAGATTAAAAAGATGCCAAGAGTTTTAGAATCCTTACTTATTGTGGTAGTTAGATTTAGGTGTCAACTTGACTAGGTGATGGTGCCTAGTTCTATTATTGTGGACATGAGCCAATAGCATATGAAGCCTATCTGTTGCTGATTACATCTGCAGTCAGCTAGGAGGCGTGCCTGCTGCAGTGAATAATGTTTGCCTTAATTGGCTGGTGCTTAAATGAGAGAGCTCAATGTAGCACAGCCCAAGCAGCTCAGCATACCTCATCTCAGCACTTGCAGCTCAGCCCAGGCCTTTGGAGATGCAGAAAGAAGTCACCCCGGGGAAAGTTGTTGGCACCCAGAGGTCTGGAAAGAAGGCCAGCAGAGATCACCCTGTGCCTTCTCACGTAAGAAAGAACCTTAGTTGAAAGTTAGCTGCCTTTCCTCTGAAGAACTATATGCTAACTAAATAAATCCCCTTTTATTGAAAGACAATCTGTCTCTGGTGTGTTGCATTCTGGCAACTAGCAAACTAGAACACTTATCAATGTAACAATTATAAGTGTTTTAATGATTTAATTGTTTAAAAAAGGGTGATGGTGATGGTGGAAATGGTATCATGGTCTATTTATATTTTTTAATTGGGGAAAGAATAACATACCAGGATTCAGGAAAACTGGATTGACATAATACCTTTTCTATTTCATAAACATGGGCCTTGGTTAAGTCATTTAGTGCATCTCAGCCTCTGTGTTTGTCTTTACAAAATGGAAATGATAAATGAAATGTACGCAAAAGACCAAAAATACTGTATAAATAGCTATTACTGAATGGGAAAATGGTGTTTTTTTATGTTAAATTAAGCATATTGAATGAGAGGCTTTCTTTCCTTTCTAGGTTGAAAAGCGAGGATCATCTCACTCTTTTCATGAAAAGACCTCTTATAATGATCCTATTTGTTATTTCTCTTGTCACAGAAGACCAGAGGTAAGTACAAGTAATGTTTTAAGCATCTGCAAACTCATTGTTATTGTTCTGCAAAATGGCAAGTACAGAATAGAATGGGAGAATAAACATTTAGAAAACTGTACAGTAATTTGACATTGCCACATCTTGATCGTATTTTGCATAAGTATAGGACTGAAACCAGTCAGAAATTAGAAAAAGGAACTGCACCGTTTTTATAGATAGTCGGAAGAACACTGGTGTAAGCTTCTAATTTCTGACATTAAACTTATCACACTTCACATCCATAAAGTAATTTCTGTTTTCCTGATCAAACCCACGGTTATATAGCCTAAGAGTAAATTTGAGTTCATAGGAAGATTTTTATACAATGGTGGTCCCCAAAGGAAAAATATATTCTGTGAAATTTAGTCCAGGGAGAACTTTCCTTAAAAAACAAACAAACCGACGGTAAATAAGTTTGGTAAGCACAATAAACTTTTCTTGGAAATTCACAGTGTTCATTAAATGTTAAAGAGCATTGTATTCCTACTGTAAAGAGAGCTCTGGGCAGAACAAGCTTACCTTTAGTTATCAGCATTTCCCACCTTATTTGATCATGGCTTCATAAATGCTATGGAGCACGTTTTGTGAAATACTGTTTTATAAGCTTTCAATCTTCAAACTGGAGCTTTCATTTCATATTAACAAAAAGGATCATCACCCCATGACATGTTTACCTGTTTCTAAGGGTGTCTTCAATTATTTTTCTGTTCTTTAATTCAAAAATATTTACTGAGTACCTAAAATGTGCCCGGAATTGTGTTAAGGGCTGAGTGTACAATAATAAACCAAATAAAAACAACTTTTCCCCTTGTGTGGCATAAAGCAAGTAGCGGAAACAGACTTCAGTTAAATATTTGTAAACAATAAATATAGTATAAATAAATACCAATGTAAAATATAAATAATGCTATACTGTAAAAGTATAAAATGAGAATGTGTAAAACACCTAGTGACATAGATTTATGAACTACTACCCACCTATAATGGAAAAGGTACAGGCAGTCACTCTGCAATCCAAAATCAAAAGGTTTATATTCTATCCTCCCTGTGGAGAATTTATTTAGTCAAGTCCTGTAGCAAATACAGAGGTAAATAAGCATAGCCCCTACCTTCCCATAGCTTGCAGCTTACTAGGGTATGGAACAGGCAGAAGTCCTGTTTCAACTGTGATGTTTTCATATCAGAAAAGCCCCATTTTAGGAAAAATAATGGCTTTGGAATATAAGATAAATGTGAACATGAGTGAATCCCTAAACAGCATTAAAACTGTTCAGACATTTTCATTGCCACAAAAGTTTTTTTAAAAAGAATAAAGGGTGCAGAGGTGGTTCAGTGGTAGAATACTCACCTTCCATGCAGGAGACCCGTGTTCTATTCCCAGAGCATGCACCCCCCCCCCAAAAAAAATAGAATAAAACTTATTTAGGACTTTTAAATTTCAGCTTCTATGGACATCCCTCTTCCTAATCTCTGGGCAGCAGCTCTGCTCATATATTTCAGGGCCACATTCAATTTTATGCTAATTATTTGTCACAGTTAAGTGGCTAGCAGTATTATATAAGCACCAATTTGTAATGTATATGTCACAAAGATAAAATAAAATATACCATGAAACTTGGCATGAATATAATTGAATGGATAATGAATAACCACTATCAGAGCAATTAGTAACCAAGAAACCCCCAACGCCCATCTCACAGATCTAATGCTGGTGCCCCAAATATCATCAACACAGCCCATTGATTTGGCAAAGCTGTTTCTCCTCACTGCAGTAAGAAATGGCACCATCTCCACAGCGGTTTGGTATGTCTGGAAATGGGGAGACAATGTCAAAATTTATCAAGAATTGGAAGCTTGGTTTAAGAAGGTCTTTCAATGTTAGGATTGGATAAGGATCATGATTCAAAATGGTGGAAACAGCAAGACGAAGATTTTGAGGCAAGGGATGCAAATATCTTAGGGCACAAGCTCTCTCTCGATGCTTCCATTAAAGAGTCAGTGGGTTTTGTTTTGTTTTGAGTCAATGGGTTTTTCAGGAAGTTTCTATAATAAACCAGATATCTGCCTGGACAAGAGCCTGAGAAAATAAAGCCATGCTAATAAAGGCAGTAGACTAGCAAAGTCTTGTTAATGTAGACTGTAAGGTTATGTGGGGAATAGGTAGTTACAGTTCTCAGTATCCAGGCTGAATGTGGATGTAAGTGTTTTGGGTTTTCATACTTCTTGAAACAGGGAGGGAGAAAACACAATGACTGTTCCATGACAATACTAAAATACCCATTTTGAACCTTAGTGACTCTCCTATCAGTATTTCCTATCTCAAATTAATAGCTAAAGAATATCCACAGAAAGCAAAGTTTGTTTATACTTGACCATCACATAGAAATTATTTTTCTTTGAGGAATAAGTTCCATGCTATCATCCTAATTCAAAGAAAGTTACATAAATGCTAAAATATTAATATAGTAATACTGATATGACAATAATGGAAATAAAGGTACACATTGAGTGTCCCAAAAGCAAAACACAATGAGCAATTAATTTGGGTACAGAGAATCAGGGCATGCCTCTGTAAAAAGGTAAAAATTCTCCTACAGAAACTGCACCCAAATTGTATAAGAATCGCCCCACATTGGGTAGATGTTGTGCATACGCAATGCACAGACATACACCTACACAGACACACAAAGAGGGAAGGAATGATCTACCCCCTGGTTTAATCTATCAGGGATAAAAGTTAAAGGACCCATTTGTGTTTTTTCCAAAGCACAGGCCCTAGATTGAGTATTTAACTGATTTCCCCCTTGTACCTCCATATGGTACAGTGGGATCCTGGTTGCGTTCATGCTGTAGGGACCAAAATCTTGCTCATACAGCAAGAGCTGAGTGACTTTCACCTTTTAATTCTGTTCCAGGAACCCTAAGACATAGGAAAGGAAAGAAAGCAGTAGTCTGATATGCCCCCTGACATTTTTTTGGGTCCCAACTGTGCAAGGACTCATTGTGAAGGACCATTCGGCTTTTATCAGCATTTGCACCAGGATTGACCATAATTTAGTGCTGTTCAGTCTTCCCCAAAACACCTGTGCCATCCCTGCCAACACAGCAAAACTCAGAGAAATCTTTGCCAACCACAGGAAACACTGCCTCCAAGATACCCCTCTGCAGTCTCTTAAGGAGGCAGGAGACATGGCTACTGTCACAGGGAATGGGCTGGAGATTTATGGGGACTGTGACGGTGGTTCAGGGAGCTTATTCAAGCAGACATAACTCTTGGTAAAAGAGTCAGCCAAGCCATATTAAGATGCCACTAGGAAAATCACATCTGTCAAAGGCTGTGCTTATTAGCATTATGAAATCAAGCAATGCCATAAATCTAATGGATCATATAGATATACCCATCTCGACCCAAGCCATCTTGATATTTAGCAATATTGTTCTAACACCAATCAAAAGAGAACAGGCAATACTTACTAGAGGAAGAAAACCCAGTGATTAAAATGGAAATATTATGATAAGTTCTTGCATTTATAGAATGCTCTTTAACTTACAAAGTGCTTTCATACTCATTATCTTTTAAGGTCACTACAAACTTGTGAGCCAGGCATGCAAGTATTTTTTAACTTTTATAGATGAGAAAACCTAAGCTTAAGATATAGTTTTAAAATTCTAAGGTCTCAAAACTTATTAATGTCTAAGCCAGGACAAAAGGGGCCTTTTAATTCCTGGTCTAAGGCTCTTGACACTAGTTGAAAGAATGTCAAACAATCGCTTGTCTTATAAGAGCTTATAATTCATATAGAGTCTAATCTGCACCTAGCTAGGATGAAGAAGCATCCATCTTGCTTAGGGCAGTTTCTTCTATTACTCAACAATGCTGTTATATGACCAAGGAAGAACTTCTTGCGGGATGGGAGCTAGATCAATCAGTGGAATCATAATTACCTTTACGTTTATGTACAGCCTCACCGTTTACAAAATACTGTCATAACAGAAATTTATGTTATTGATTTCAACTCTGCTAGATATTTTTCAGGGGCAGGATTTGTGTCGAAATAAAGGAAACATATGCTCCCAACAGTGAAGGGCTTAACAAGAAAAATTCATTCGATTAATTAACTAAGACTCAAAACTTGTTATTCTTACTCCCAGGTCTGACATCACACAATTATGACTATTCATATTGTGCCCTGTCAATGCTGTAGGAGGGTTCACTTTATCTTAGCCCCTGTCCAAGATCCCCACCTCCAGCAAACATGTACCAATTACACACACACACACACACACACACACACACACACATCTATCTAAGTGGACGGTCAGTGGTGAGGAGGTACATTGCATCTATCACACTAGAGTCCACACACACACATCCATACACACACACACATCTATCTAAGTGGACTGTCAGTGGTGAGGAGGTACATTGCATCTATCACACTAGAGCCCACACACACACACACACACACACACACACACACACATCTATCTAAGTGGATGGTCACAGTGGTGAGGAGGTACATTGCATCTATCACACTACAGTCCACACCAGAAAGTAGACATGACTATAGTCAATTCTGGCTTTAAATTACACTTTTTATAATCCTGTTTGGGGAGATAAATGAAGAATTTCCCTTGAAAGTAGCAGCTGGATGTCAAAATTCCTTGACACTCCGTCAGTATAAGATACCAATCCGCAGTCTCTGCAAAACTGCCAGTTGCAAAAAACATATTTAAACGTAAGAGCTGGAGTGTATGCAGTCAGTCCAGGTGTTCATAAGACAGGGAAACGGCCCACGATTTAATTAGGTGGGAAATGAATGTCTTTTTATGTTCTCAATCCAGTGTGTACCCAGGTTCTTACATCACTATCCCCTAGTCGCTCACAATGTCTTAGGCAAAACGCACCATTGTTCCCTGTCATAGGCCCTGGTGACAAGAGGCTTTTAAACTATTTAGCTGCATATACTTTTTATGATGCACAGACAGGGGTAATTACATCTTACTGTCAATATCCCCAGTATTTTCTGGAAGCTGGTGATAATGTGGAAATATAGTGTGGTAGTTTGAGCATGTGACCACAAGAGTCAAAGCTCACGAGTGCAGCTCCTGACTCTACCATCGACCATCTTTTTGACCAATGGTAAATTATTAATTGTCACCTTACTTATCTGTAGCATTTGAAACAGTTTATCACTTCTCACTGAAATTGCTTTCTTCACTTGTCTTCCCACATACCACGCCCCTGGTTTTCTCCTGACTCATTCCAGCTCCTTTTCAGTACTGTGGACACATTCCTTCCTACCTCTTTGAACTGATAATGTGGAGGTGCCCCACAAGTTAGTCTTTGGTTCTCCTTCCTCTTTCAAACATCCCTACTTCCTCAGTGATCACAACCATTTCCCTGGTTTTAATTCTCTCCATAGGCACAAACTTCTTTCCTGGCATTCATTCCTATATGACCAACTCAGTATTTACACATGTATGCCTAAGAGGCACCTCAAACATAACAAAGTCCTAAACTGAGTTCAAGAACAACTCCCCCAAACCTGTTCTTCCTGCAAATGTGTCCCATGCCAGGGGATGGCAAGCACATCTTTCCAACATCCTTCTCTCTTTGGCTGCATTCAATCAGACAGAAATTTCTATCCTATCTTCCCATGTATCTAGGATCCAGCCACTTATCACCTCCAATATTTTCAAGTTACCAAAATCTCCTGCCTAAATTATTGCTATAGGTTCTTCTCTTGGCTTGTCTTCTTATCTGTTATCAATACAGCAGCAAGAATGATCCTGTCTAAAATATAAACAGATATTTGCCAGTTATTTGTTTGTTGACTTAGCTCTATACTATTGTTCTATATTCTCCACTCAATTACCAAGGCTGAAAACATAAAAACTACTTTTCTATGTCTCTTTTGCTAATTGTGCTCTTATTGGTTTCTGCCGATAAAAGGCACCAGTGGAATTTCAGTAGGTTGGAGGAAAGAAGCATACAGTTATCCTTTGCACATCACGGGGGCTAGGGGTTCGACTCCCCTGCCACCTGGAAAAGCCACGTAAAATTGTTTGGCCCTCCCTTCGTACCAGAGAAGAAGTCTAAAGCTTTTCTTTTTCTTTTATGAGATGTTTACAGCACCTTATTGTAAAATTTGGGTTATCTGGTCATAGGCTGTCCTTAGGTCAATGTTAAGTAAAAATACTGTATATTTTATATGTTTCTGAGTTCCTAAACTTTTTCTTTGCCATCTTCTGGCCTTTGTGTGTCATCTACAGCTTCTGCAAAATTCCCATTTAATTTCTTATGTTGACCCATGATATATTCATATGTAGGGAAAGTCATTGTGCTGGTTTGAAATGACATATGTCCCCTAGAAAAGCCATGTTTTAATCTTAATCCCATTTTGTAAAGGCAGCCATTTCTTCTAATCCCTATTCAGTATTGTATGTCTGAAACTGTAATTAGATCATCTCCCTGGAGATGTGATTTAATCAAGAGTGCTTGTTAAACTGGATTAGGTAGAGGTGTGTCTCCACCCAATTGGGTGGGTCTTGACTAGTTTCTGAAGTTCTATAAAAGAGGAAACATTTTGGAGAATGAGAGATTCAGAGAGAGCAGAGCAGAACGCCATAGCCACAAGAAGCAGAGTCCATGAGCCAGCAACCTTTGGAGATGAAGAAAGAAAATGCCTCTCAGGGAGCTTCAAGAAACAGGAAGCCAGGAGAAGAAGCTAGCAGATGACGCTGTGTTCACCATGTGCCTTTCCAGATGAGAGAGAAATTCTGAACTTCATCGGCCTCCTTGAATCAAGGTATCTTTCCCTGGATGCCTTAGATTGGACATTTCTATAGACTTATTTTAATAGGGACATCTTCTCAGCCTTAGAATTGTAAACTAGCAACTTATTAAATTCCCCTTTTCAAAAGCCATTCTGTTTCTGGTATATTGCATTCCGTCAGCTAGCAAACTGGAGCAGTCATGGAGGGGATAACTGTGTGTATTCTCTGCTCCTGGCTCCCTCAGCTGGGACACAAGAACACTTTAGGTAATGTGCTGGTCTGGAATGAACATGGTCTAGAAAAGCCATGTTTTAATCAAAATATCATTTCATAAAGGTAGAACAATCTCTATTCAATACTGTATGTTTGAAACTGTAATGAGATCATCTCCCTGGATGATGTGATTTAGTCAAGAGTGGTTGTTAAATTGGATTAGGTGATGACAAGTCTCCACCCGTTTGGGTGGGTCTTGATTGGTTTATTGGAGTCCTATAAAAGAGGAAATATTTTGGAGAACTAGAGATTCAGAGAGAGCAGAGAATGCTGCAGCACCACAAAGCAGAGAGTCCACCAGCCAGTGACCTCTGGAGATGAAGAAGGAAAACGCCTCCCGGGGAGCTTCATGAAACCAGAAGCCAGGAGAGAAAGTTAGCAGATGACACCGTAATTGCCATGTAC
>PVIY010035017.1:10342-26846 GCA_004026745.1 Myrmecophaga tridactyla
GAAAATTCTGGGCCTACAAAAAGGGAGACTCCAGAGTATAGTGCCCTGTGTATGGATTTAACCAAATGTGGAACCAGCCAGCCATTTCAGAGAAAGCCAGGATTGGACATGGAGTTACCCAGGAAGGATTTGTGGAAACTCCTTATGTCTTATGGCCATGATCCAAGGCTACTGCATAGAAAGCCGATGAGAGTGCTGTGGGACCTGTATAAACAGTGCGGCTGCCAGTCTGGACTGAGGGGTTCAGAGAAGGGACACATTGAAGGAAAAATAACTTCAGAGGCAAAGCAATGGAGACTGAGGTCTGAAGTCAAGAAGCCTCAGGCCAGGAGAGCAGACCCACCCAAGCATGTGGAGAGGGTGAGTTTGCCCCAAAGGCAGAGAATGGGCCTTCCACCTCGTTGCAGTGGAAGAGTCATGCCACCTCAGGCCTTGGAGAAGGTGAAGCACATTCCTTGGGGTTTGGGGAGAGTCTGGCTGCCACCACATGGAGGGGTTGAGTGTGTGCCCCGGAGATGGCAGAGAGCCCAGTTGCGGCCCCAATGCTTGGAGAGGGTGGAGCCGAGAGAAAGGTGGTCTCCCCAATATCTCCCAAGGTTGCATTCAGAGAGAGGCAGGCATAGGCATTTGGAAAGGGTGGGACTCCCACTTTCCAAAGCCCTGAGGATAAATGACTCTCAGACTTTGAAATCTAATGGACTTTGCCCTGTGGGTTTTCCAAACTGTATGGGTCGGGTGACCCCTGTGTTCCTTCCTCCCTATGGAAATGTGTATATGTATCTTATGAATGTTCCTCCTTTGTATGTTGGCAGCAAATAACTTATGAGTTTTCAAAGGTCCAGAGCAAATGAAGAGAATTTTGCCTTAGGACAAGACCATGCCTGTAACTGACTTGATGAGATTTTATACTGTCTCTAATTTTGTACTTCATTGTATTGCTACTGAAAGGTTTAAGGTTTCTGATATTGTTATGAAATTAATGTATTTTGTATATGGGAAAAAAACATGTCTTTTTTAGGGGCCAGAGGGTGGAATGTGCTGGTCTGGAAGGAGGTATGCCCCCTAGAAAAGCCATGTTTTAATCAAAATATCATTTCATAAAGGTAGAATAATCTCTATTCAATACTGTATGTTTGAAACTGTAATGAGATCATCTCCCTGGATGATGTGATTTAGTCAAGAGTGGTTGTTAAATTGGATTAGGTGACGACATGTCTCCACCCGTTTGGGTGGGTCTTGATTGGTTTATTGGAGTCCTATAAAAGAGGAAATATTTTGGAGAACTAGAGATTCAGAGAGAGCAGAGAATGCTGCAGCACCACGAAGCAGAGAGTCCACCAGCCAGTGACCTCTGGAGATGAAGAAGGAAAACGCCTCCTGGGGAGCCTCATGAAACCAGAAGCCAGGAGAGAAAGTTAGCAGATGACACCGTAATTGCCATGTACCCTTCCAGCTGAGAGAGAAGCCCTGACTGTGTTCGCCATGTGCCTTCTCACTTGAGAGAGAAACCCTGAACTTCATCGGCCTTCGTGAATCAAGGTATCTTTCCCTGAATGCCTGTGACTGGGCATTTCTATAGACTTGTTGTAATTGGGACATTTTCTCGGCCTTAGAACTGTACACCAGCAACTCATTAAATTCCCCCTTTTAAAAGCCATTCCATTTCTGGTATATTGCATTCCGGCAGCTAGGAAACTAGAACAGGTAACTGTGGGCTCCATCATCATTGGGGGCTCAGATCATTAGTGAGTCCAGAATTATCAGCAGGGGCAGAAGCACTTGAGGAAGCAGCAGTTCTTCCTGTGGCGTCCACAGCAGCGGCTCCAGCGGCGCTGGCCTTGGTGGTCCTGGGGCCTGCAGTCGGCAGCAGAGGCACGCAGTGGGGCCTGTGGCAGCACTCCAACCACTAGAGAAATTCTCTTCTCTTCTGCTTTTCCAGCCCCAAGTCCTTCCATTAAATCATTCTGTTTCTTTTTTCCTGGCTGGACATTGACCAGTTCAACATATTCGTAGTACATCGAGGGAAGTCCTATAATCAAAGTGATATAGGTGGAGTTCTTGCAGAAAGAAATCAGCCATCAATTTCCTTATAGTGGCAGCAGTGAGAGAGGAAATTCCTGCTAAGTCTAAAAGTTAATAGCAAGTGCAAAGTTAGGTACATGTTTATCTAGCATGATATTTGGGGAAGGACAACTCAAGGAGTTGGAGTTAGAACATGAATTCTCTTTTTACTGGATTTGAAAATGGAGCATTATATATCTATTCAGAAAAGCCATCTACCATAGTTATATAATTGTATTCAGGTTCTTTGGATTTCTTAATAAACATGATCTTCTTAACCTCCTTTTAACTCCACAGAAGTACAAACTCTAGAGAGCCAAGGGCAAAGTTCGGAATAAAACTTTTGACAGATGAGAAAATTAGCAGCTATGGAACCTAGTGGTTATATCAAAAATAAATTAATCAGTGTTTGTAAGTTGCTTGGAGACTCTGTGTGAGCATCCACATATGAAAAGTTTTATCACCATTTTCCTTACCTAATGCGGTTGGTTATAAGAGTATTAGTGGGTGAGTGTCAGAGAGTAGGCAGCTGTCCAAGTTAAGTTTTAGAAGGACAATTTTGTATTAAGAAAATGGTAAATTTCTATTAAATTTTATTAAGAGTGCTTTGCTATAACAAGCGATAATAGTTACAAATAATTGAAAAATAAAACAAGTCCAGACATGTGTGATGTCCTTAATTCATGCCTTAGGCATGTGATAATTCACAATGATAGAATCAAATTGACTTTAATCAAGAAGCCTGCATTAATGACCTAGTAATTCATACCCAGTTGTCTATTCATTGCTATAACAACATGAACATCTTTACAAGTTCAAAGATCAAATTTTTCCATGTGCACAAATACAAAAACATTTCAAAACGCTGATGAAGAGCAGATATCCTTTCCTACTGCCAATATTTAACATTAATTGCAAAATCTTTAAGGTCCTTTGTCTTCAAAATGTCACATTTTAGGGTACAAAACAAGATGTGAACATGACAATTCTTTTCACTTTCCATCTTGTTAGATTGTTCCTGTGATATGGTTAAACAGACCATGAAATGGACTCTTTCAAAATTAAATTTCAATAGATTAAAATCTATGGGAATTTTCACACATTTACTCTTTCTATCTCGTAAGTGAAACATCCCGAAATAGTTCATTTTTAAGTCTCAGATTAGTGCCTTAAATAGAGATAATCTGATTTTATTTGTTTCCAAATTTTTCTTTCTTGCGTGCACACTTGTTTTCAGAAACTGTTTCCAAGTTCTGCAGTTGCTGAAAGACCATACATTTCCAGGTACCTGGCAAGCAACAAACAGTAAGATTAAGTCTGGTTAATATTTTTGTTTTATAGTGACATACCCTAAGGAAAATTAATTAAATCCTAGAATCCTGTCTCTGGGATGCCCAGGGATACTAAGGTGAGCAATTCTAGGAGACACCATTAATATTGTAATCTGTTGGAATCTTGCCCTCATACCTTCCTGCTTAGGCATCTCCAGAGCAAATATGATGAGACTATGACTATTTCAGCCCAGGCTTCCAGCATGGAGGGGTAGTTCATTCAATACATGACTTTTATTCTTTTTTGGCCAGCCCTGAGGTCTTGAAAGATGTCACTATTTTTTATGATTTCTTGACTTAACATATCACAGAGGATCCAGCCTGTAAAATATATGCCAAAAAAAGCAGCAGACATTTTTCATTTTAAGTTCTCCCCTTTCCCCATTCCAAAGACAACTGCTGAACACTGCAAGACTTCCGAACTGGACCATACTGCCCTTTCTTCTCATGCCATTTACTGCTTTCAGACTTTGATGATTCTCCAAGGCCTAATAACTAAGCTCAGACATATCAATTCAGCATTCAGTCAGACCCCAGTTTATTTTTTCAGCATCATTTCCTACCATGTTCTCCCATTTCCCAGGCACAGAAATCTCTAGGCACAATGGACTCCTCCACGTTTTTCAATAAGGTCATGTCCTTTGATACTTCTGTACCTATGGTTGCAATATTCCCAGTGCTTAGTATAACCCTCTGAATTTTCACCCTTGGGAAAATTGTATTAGTCCTTCTAAATTAGCATTTTCCAGTGATACATTGACTTGCCTATCAGATGGATTTGTTCACCCTACGAATATTAGGGGCCTCTTATCTCTTGGTCCTTAAAAGTTGGAGACACAATAGTGAAAAGAACACATTTTCTGACCTCAACAACATTATGACCTCTAATACACAGGTAAGATGATCAGAATATTAAGTGCTATGATAGGGACAAGTCTGTGTTATACCTACCACAACTCAGGTGACTCGATAAAATGGTGTGATATCCAAACAGAGACCTGAAGGAAGAGAAGGCATTAAGTGGGTAAGGAGGAGAGGGTCTCATTTTCGTTAAAAAGTCTAGCTTTCCTCAAACTACAATACTATGCTTTGAAATTTATAAAGCTTTTATATACATAATCCCCTTTAATCCTTACAGCTCTGAATTAGATGTTATTATTCCCATTTTGCAGATGAGACAAGGTTTAGTTTTAGAGAGTGAGTTTTAAATAGGTCTACTGCCTCATTTTAGTCAAATGGTGATTTTGGGTCATGCTTCCTGTGAATTAGTCAGGGTTCAATTAGAAGAAAGAAATCACACAATAACTCGAGCAGGAAAAGTTTAAAGAATTTGCACCTTTAATAGGGGAGTAACTATAAAGATGTATAAGAGAATTCTTAAGAATACCCTATGGTTGAGGGAGAATACCCCCCAAAAAAGGACAAACTGGAAGAAAACCCACCACGCCAAAGCTGAGATTCAGGCTTTGATAGAGAAGATGTGGCTGCAGTCTGGATGGTAGAAGAGTTCACGGGGTTGCCTAGGCCAGACCTTGTTCATAGTCTCTGGACAAGCATAAAACACCCCCTCCAAAGTTCAGGTAAGACTGAGGATGGCAGGCAGACAAGCAGAGGAAGTCAGGGTGCCCAGAGCCTGCTCACTGAGGCCTGGGTGCATGGTGCCTGCAACAGGAAAAGCACAAGAAATAAACCTCCAAGAGTCAGATGGGAATCAACGGGAACCAGAGGGAACTAGGGAATCAGGAGCCTCCTTGAGGGCAAGGCAGCCCACATCCTGGAGCATGTATTTGAAGTAACTATGTCTTGGAGAAGTTCATGATCAGAAAAAGAAGGGAAAATGCATCTAACTATGGCTGCACTTGGCAAGGCATGAAAAAAAGGTGAAGCCATACAGATTTTGTGTATGTGTGTGTTCTATGGTGGGGGTCACATTTCATTGTTTTTCCATGAGTGTCCCATTATTGCAGCACCATTTGTTATTTGTTTGTTCGTTTGTTTGTTTTTGGGAATTGCATGGGTCGGGAATCAAACTCAGGTCTCCCGTATGGCAGGTGAGAATTCTACCACTGAACTACGCTTGCACTCTCCATACAGATTTTTATATAACACAAAAGAAGTACCTTCTTTTATCACCCCTCTTATTCTCTATCATAGTAAGATGCTCCAAGCCAAGAGAGGGAGCTTTCAGACCCTGTTTTTAAGCTAAAGGAAAATGTAGAATATGGAGAAAGTTATCCGGCACCATAAAAGATTTTAAATAGACACCAGAAAGGATTAGTAGTTGTTAAGACTTGAGTAAAATTAACTCTTTATGTATATTCCTGTTTAGGCTTATGTTAAAGAGGAAGGACAAAGATTTTAGAATCAGCTGCCCTTTTCTGCAGTTCCATCACATTATGCTTGAATTACAATCAGCCATCAATACTGCTCCTGTCCATACTCTCTCTCTCTAATTGATCTTCACTTACAATATCTGAGGTAGATATTATCATAATTGTTTCACATACCAAGAAACTGAGCCCTAAAGAGATCATAGCCAGAAAGCAAGAAGCAGATTAAAGGTTCAGTTGCTGGTCTGTCTTTCTCCAAATTTCAGCTTCTTTCCACATCCCATAGCACTAGGCCAATAGATGCAGACTTATTCAGCAAAAATTATTTTCTTCATTTTACACTTCATTATTTATTAAATACAGATGATACATAAACAGCTTTTCTACCAGATCTGGGAGTAATTATTATTGTGTTTACTAAGAATTGAAGGAATAGGACAGAGGCATATCAGACAGTCTAAACCTTAAGATGCTTGTTAAGATGAGATGGTTGATTATCTGACATTTAATAGTATCCAGAAAACATTGCCAGTAGCACTATAGTGTGGAATAAAAGAGGGGAATACTTAAGAGAAATATAAAGTTCCTATCATCACTAAGAAAGAGATTCAGTGAAGCAGCTCTAAAAACCAACAGTGGCAGATAATTATCCCGGAGCAGAAACATCACCTTAAGAGAGATGGAATAAATGATCACGGTCAATGTGATACCAGAAAATAATTAAAAGTTTTGACCAATAGGCCATAGTATCTCTTGGTGATTTTGACTCATATCAGATTTTGTACTTGACAGCAAGTACAAAATCAAATGCTTCCTTAACCTTTAAGCTGTCCATCTTTACTCAGATGACTTGAACTAGTCAAGAGGTTTAATGCCTGCCTAGAAAAAGCATTTCCTGGAGGCTTTTATTCTTATTCAAAAATAAAATTGGGACAGTCAATCAATAAATATTCTCCACATGCCCTTGTATAAAACTGTGAAGCTAACAAAATCCATCCTGAGATATCTTTGGCCAATCTCTTCTTTGCATGCAGTCTATCTTCCTGGAGTCAGCTCTACTCTCACCCTTAGATACCTAGTGAATTCATTTCTTTCTTCTCCCCGTTTATATCTGTAAATCTAATTCTCAGGTGATATGAAATGCATTCATGCCAATTTATGCCTGATTGATTGTATTCATTATATATTGTATAACAAATTACTACAAGCTTAGTGGCTTAAAAGAACACGTTTATCATCTCACACTTTCTGTGTCTCAGGATTCTGGGCATGGCTTAGCTGGGTCCCCTATTCAGGGTCTCTGTGTTGTCAGGGTTCTCTGGTGGTGGGGTGGTACTTATTTTAAGGAATTGGTTCATATGATTTTGGACCTGAAAAGTTCAAAATTTATAGGGCAGAATGGCAGTCTGAAAATTCAAGCAAGCATGCTATTATAGTCTTGAGTGGGGCAGGCCAGCAGGCTGGAAACTCAGATAGGAGCTGAATTCTTAGTCCTGAGGCAGATGCTAATCATATCTATAAAATACCTTCGACAACAACATCTATACAAGTGTTTGACTAAACAGCTGGGCACCAGAGCCCAGCCAAGTTGACACATACAATTAACCATCACTGTCTCACAAAGCTCCAGTGTGTTAGCTAGTCTACATTCATATCTGGGGAAGAATCTGTTTCCAAGTTCACTCAGTTTGTTGGGAAAATTCATTCCTTATGGCTATAGGATTAAGAGCTTCTGGTTTTTGTAGGCTGTTGTCCAGAGGCTTCTCTGAGCTCCTAGAGGCTGCCCACTCTTTCTTGTCATGTAGACTTCTCCAACATGACCAAATACTTCATCAAGACAGAAAGGAGAGGTGTCTCTAGAGTGAGCCCATTAACAAGATGGGGTCTTATATAAGGTAACATGATCAGGAGTGACATTCCATCACCCTTGCCTTGTGCTATTTATCAGAAGCAAGACACGGGTCCTTAGTCCACATTCACAGGAAGGGGACCACATAAAGTCATGAACACTCAGAAGCCAGGAAACATGGGCAGCCAGAGTCTTACTGCCATACTTTTCCATGTGTATGTGTTTTTAAACATGAACCGAAGGATTAAAGTTACAAAGAAGCTCATCCAAATAGTCAGTTATGGTGATGGACATTGAACAGGAGAAGCATTTGAGCCAGAGAGGCTAGGAATAAATCTGCCTGATGTCCTGATCCAGGGCTTTCTGCTAACAGCATAGACCTGTTCAGCACACTAGCAGCTTTCTTCCACACACGTTATGTTGTATTCACACAAACAAGCAATAACAAGCAATGGGATCCTGAGCATATTATATAACTTTCATAATTCTAAATTTAGTTATCTGTAAAGTTAGTAATAATCATACCTTACTGGTAGGTTTGCTATCCAAATTAAATGACTTTATAGATTAAAAAGACCTGGTATACAGAGTTGTTCCTTGCTCTCTGTACTTTGCCACTTCCTCCAGCAAATAAAATGTATTTCCAAGGGTAGTTCAGTGGTAAAATTCTCGCCTGCCCTGCAGGAGACCCTGTTTCAATTCCTGGCCCATGCACTTCCCAAACAAACAAACAAAACAAAAATAAAACAATCAAAAATTCAGCAAATGGTGCTGTAATAAGGGGATACTCATGTGGAAAAAGAATGAAATGTGAACCCTGCCATATAGCATACAAAAAATATGTAATCATACAATAAATTTACCCTTAAGATCCCAAGCAGCCAAGACAATTATGTATCTCAACAAGGGTTTTCAAAAAAAGATAAAGTCTTTTTTTTATTACTCATCCATAATTCAGTGAGAGCTACTTTCACACACGCATACCAAAAAACCTGTTTTAAAATTTGAAATTTATTACTATATTATTTTTGTAAAAATTCAAACATCATATATAAAAAAATCCCCTCTGACTACCACCCTCAGTTCTGGGTGGTAACAACTTTTATTGATTTCATGTGTATTATTCTGTTTATTCTGTAAGAATATCCTGTATAGTATTCCAGAACTTTTACTCTGCAGTTATAATCAATTCTATAGATAATCTTGTATGTTTCTTTTCTAATATATAAATGGCATTATACTTTCCTCAATACTCTTTACTGCTCTTTTTCATTGGGCATATTTCCTGGAGTTATATCCATGTTAGTACATATAGAATAATATTATTCTTTTTAACTACTCCATGATAATTCCATGTTCTCAACTGTCCTAATGGTGGACACTTTCTTTTTAGCTATCATAACAAATGCTTGAATGAAATTCCTTTAATGTGTCTCAATGTGCAGATGTAAAACTGCATTTCTGCAATAAGAAACAAGGAAGAAAAAAAGAAAAAAGAAAAGAATGCCATTAGCTACAGGCATTTTTATTTTTAATATATTCTATAAAAATGGTCATTCCAATTTATACTCCACTCAGCAGTGAAATATTTGTTTTAGTTAAGTATGGTATTATGGGTAAAGTGCCTACTACAGCCTTGGCATATATTAAAGTGCTCAAGAAATATTAGATATTATTATTGCAGGACGCTAAAAATGAGCTATTTTCTGGTAGTTTGACTTGATGGAAGGATAGAGTCTGAAAGAATAGCTAGGAGAGTTGGATAAGTTTCCAAAAGCGTAAAACCTGGTGGGAATGTAAGAATATAAAATTCAAATCAGCAACCTCACGAAAACAAATTTCATATTTCACAATGGATTTTGCCTAAGGCTAATTCAGATTATACTTAGAGCACACATATATATATATAGAAATTATTGACATATCTGGCACAGAGATATATCCACCATTTATAATTAAATTGGTGAAGTTAAGTTTTCAAGTACTAGTTCATATGAAATAAAATATTTTCATACTTTTTACACGTTGGATTGAAAAAGACCTTAAATTTAATTTGAATGAATAAATGTGACCGCATAATTGAACCCGACTTAAAAAAAATAATGACATATCAGCCCTAGCCTCTTGCCAATTATAATGTATTATTAAGGTAAGATAAATCCTAAATGATAAAATTAAGTAACGAATGACAGGATTTCTCTTTTAAAACATTCAAGATATTTGACTCTTTGAGAAACTTTAGGAAGAATTGAATTGGGTATCTACTGAACGGAACCAGTAAAAACAGGAATAGGGCCTGAAAAGTGAGCTCTTAGCTAATGTTTTTTAGGAAATATGGTATTGATAGCACAGGATTGTGCTATTAAAAATATTCTCCATATATATTTTTTCATTCCCTTTGGTTTTATTAATCAATTTTTACTTAAAAACAATATATGTAAATGGAGAAAATTCAACCGAACAAGAGGGATTATAGTAACAATCAAATCTCGCTCCCACCACCAAAGCCTCTATCTCTAATTGTTTCTCTAGAAGTAATTCCTGTTGCCAGTTTCTTCTGTATTCCTCCGGAAATATTCTGTTTATGCAAGCACATATGATTTTGTTTGCATATTTTCCCCAGCAATGGAAGAATTACCCAAATATTAATTTACATTTTTCATTCAATAATATATCTTAAATGCAATTCCATGTTAATACATGATCAACCTATTTTAATTACTTTACAGTGTTCCATTCTGCAAAAATATCATTTTTATTTACTCAATCCCACTATGATAGCTACTTAAGCTGCTTCCTTTCTTCTGTTATCTTGCTGCAGTGAACTCCTTTGAAAATGCATTTATGCTTAAATGAGCAAACATCACTAAAGATTATTTACATCATTAGAAGTAGATTGCTTGGGTCAGAAGATATGTGTCTTTTTACTTTTGATAAATATTGCCAAATTGCAATGAAGCTGGGGTATTTACACTTCCACACATATTTCATTAAATTTCTGTTTTTCAAATTTTCTCCATATTGTGATTTGTCAAGCAGATTTTTTTTTTTTTTTTTTTTTTTTTTTTTTTGCATGGGCAGGCACTGGGAATTGTACCCGGATCTCTGGCATGGCAGGCAAGAACTCTGCCTACTGAGTCACCGTGGCCAGCCCTGTCAAGCAGTTTTTATTATTTGTCAACCTGATAGATGATAGATTGCTTTTATTTAATTCATAGTGAGATTCACTTTTATTTTATTACCCATTTATATTTTGTGGACTGCCAGTTTGTGATCTTGGCCCACATTTCTATTGAGTTGATGTTCTTTTTCTAATTGACTATATATCTTTTCTGTATATTAAAAGAAGTAGGTTTTTTGTGATTGGTTGCAACTATTTTCCCCCTCCTGGTCACTAATCTTTTGAATTTATTTTTGTTATTTTTCTAGTGTACAAAACTTAATTATAATTTTTTTATTCAACAAGTATATCAACACTTTTCTTTTTGGCTTTTGAGGATAATTTCCTCCTTAGAAAGATTTTCCCTACTCCAAAAGTATAAAATAGTAATTTTTTCTAGGAAATCAACTTCAATGCATGTTTTCAAGCTATTTGCAAATACTCAACAAAACAGCATCTTGTAAACTATGGTTATATTCTCAGCCCTAGTTCCCTATTTTTTATTTTCTGTTTCTGTGCTCTCCCCCTACCCCCTTTGTTGATTAAATAATTGCTCAACTTTCAATGATATTTTTTCCCAAAAGAAACAGCTCATAAGCTTATTTATTAATGTATTCTTTTTCTCTTTTCTTTTTCACTAGTTTCAGTTTTTATCTCCACTTGATTCTTGGTTATTTTTTCTGACTGATTTATCTATTTCACATTCAGTTTTTATGGTTAGCATTTACCATTTATATAGGTTTCTTTTGTTGCATTTTTTTCCTTCTGAATTCCTAAATAAACCTTTAAGTCTTTTACTTTTCCAAGTAATTGTTTGTTTGTATGTTTAGGTACTGTTTTAGTTTACTAAAACTGCCAGAGTGCAATATACCACAAATGGGTTGGCTTTTACAATGGGGATTTTTTTTTCTTTCTTTTTATTTTTCTGTCATGGGCAGGCACCAGGAATCGAACCCAGGTGTCTGGCATGGCAGGTGAGAACTCTACCATTGAGCCACTGTGACCCACCCTACAATGGGGATTTTTTAGTTTACAAATTTACAGTTCTAAGGCCATGAAAATGTTCCAGTTAAGGCATCAACAGGGCAATAACTTTTCTGACAAAAGGCTGATGGTATCTGGAGTTCCTTTGTCACATGATAAGGCACATGACTGGTGTCTGCTGATCCTTCTTTCCCAGGTTTCACTGATTTCAGGTTCTGGCTCTTTCCATTTCTGTGGGTCCTTGCTTGCATCTCAGGGGCATTTCTCTCCAAGTTCTCCTAGCTGTTCTATCTTTTATCCTCTCATAAAGGGCTCCAGTAAAGGATTAAGACCAACCTTGAATTGGGTGGGTCACATCTCAATTAACACCACCTAAGCAGAGGTCCCACCCACAATAGGTCTCCTCCCATAGGGGTAGATTAAAAGAACATGGCCTTTTCTGGGTACATAATAGCTTCAAGCCAGCACCAGTATTGATTTCTTCCCCATTTATTTTAAGATATAACAGAAACAAATTGATTTGTAAATACATGTAATTTATTTTTCCATTTGGAAAATATATGGATATTTCTTAGCCAAGCATAATAGATATATCTTTATAAAAATAACAGGCAGAACCAATGATGGAGAAAAAGGAAATTTAATGGACAATTTTGTTATATATGTTTCCGTTTGCTAATGCTGCTGGAATGCAATATACCAGATATGGATTGGCTTTTGCAAAGGGGAATTATTAGGTTATAAATTTATAGTTCTAAGGCCATGAAAATGTCCAAATTAAGGCATCCAGAGAAAGATACTTTGACTCTGAAAGATACTTTGCCTGCTGGCATCTGAAACGCCTGTTAGCTGGAAAGGCACATACATGGTGATGTCTCTTGGCCCTTCTCTCACAGCTTCTGGTTTCAAAAGGCTCTCTCAGCTTCTGGCATCTCCTGGGGCATTTCCCTTCTGCATCTCCAAATATCTTTGTCCTCTCCAAAATGTCCCTCTCTTAAAGGACTCCAATAAGCAGATTAGACCCACCTTGAATAGGGGGGTAATATCTCCATGGAAACAACCTAATCAGAAGTTCCCACCTATAATAAGTCTGCACCCCCCCAAAACTGCATTAAAAGAGCATAGCTTTTCTGGGATGCATTGCAATTTCAAACCAGCACAATGTACAGTTGTCCATAGTATCTTCTTATAGTAATTTTTATTTCAGTGGGGTAAGTAGTACTGTTCCCTTTTCATTTCTGATTTTAGTCATTTGTATACTCTTTTTTTTCTTCTTCATTCTAGCTAAAGTTTCGTCAATTTTATTGCTCCTTTCAAAGAACTAACTTTTGGTTTTTTATTCTTTCTATTTTTTTATCATCTGTTTCATTTTTCTTCATTATAATCTCTGTTATTTCTTTTCTTCTATTGCTTTTGGGCTTAGTTTGCTTTCTTTTTCTAGTTCTTCCAGTACTAAGGTTAGTTCTCTGATATAAAATATTTCTTTTTTTTTAAAGTAAGCATTTAGAGTTATAAGTTTCCCTCTCAGCACTGCTTTTATGGCATCCCATAATTTTGGCTTGCTGTATTTTCATTTCCTTCAGGATATTTCCTAATTTTGCTTGTGATTTCTTCTTTAGACCATTGGTTGCTCAATAATACATTGCTTAATTTCATATACTTTTAAATTTTCCATTTCTCCCTTTCTTATTGACTTCCAGCTTTATCCCATTATGGTCAGAGGAGATACATTGTGTGATTTCAATATTTATTAATGTATTGGGACTTTTCTTGTGACCTAACATATGGTCTATCCTGTAGAATGATCCATGTGCACTTGAGAAGAATGTATATTCTGTAGTTGGGTGAAGTGGTCTATGTATGTCTGTTAGGTCTAGTTGTATAGAGTATCATTCATGTCTTGTATTTCTTTATTGATCTTCTGTCTAGATGTTTCATCCATTATTGAAAGTGGTGCATTAAAGTCTCCTACAATTAATGTAGAACCCTGCTGTATCTTAAACATTTTGTATGCACTACCATTGAAGAACAGTGAATTACATGCTCTAACAAAAAGTTGTTTTAATCTTAATCCACTTTTCTTTAGGTTGAATTCATTTGTAAGTAAATCCTTTGATGATGTTTTATCTGTTAAAGTGTGGGCTCATTCATGAATAGGATCTTCTAAAATCTTATTTAGGTGGTCAAACTGAATGAGGTTGGTCCTTAATCTGTTTTGGTGGAGGCCTTATTAAAAGAGAAAATTCAGATATAACCAGAGGAGAGAGAAGCTGGAAGTCAGTGGGAACCAGAAGAGCAGACATAAGGAATGAGAGATCACCATGTGATAAGAGGCAGATGTGCAAGTCAAGAAACTCCAAGGGTTTCAGCAAGTCAATACCAGAACCCTGCAGGCTTTGGGAAGTGCACAGGATCTGCCTGATGCCTTGATTTTGAATTTCTAGCCTCCAAAACCATAAGCCAATAAATTGTATTGTTAAGGCAGCCCATTGTGTGGTATTTTACATAACAGCCTGTCAAACTAAGGCAACCAAATTTAATCATAAATTCAACCTTATAAGGTAGGTGTGCCAGTCTGAAAGTATTATGTACCCCAGAAAAGCCATGTTTTAATCCTGCTCCAATCTTGTGTGGGCAGCTGTTTCTTTTAATCCTGATTTAGTACTATAGTTTGGAAACTTTGGATTGAATTATCTCCACAGAGATGTGGCACACTCAATTGTGGGTGTGGCCTTTTGATTAGATGGAGATGTGACTCCACCCATTTCAGGTGGGTCTTGATTACTGGAATCCTTTAAGAGAATAAACATTTTGGAGAAAGTTAGAGCTGACAGAGAGAGCAGAGACATGGATGTTTGGAGATTTTTAGAGCCCAACTGACATCATAATAAGGTGGTATGTAAACCAGAACCTGGAGAGAGTCAAGGGAAGCCAAGAGATGAAAACCAGCCCTGGAAAGGCAAAGTCAGGAACACCCACAAAAACAGAGGCTGAAATCAGTGGAGCCCAGGAGCAAGGAACCAGCAGATGCCAGCCACAAAACTGCCCAGGTGACAAAGCTGTTCCAGACCCATAGGACCTTCTTCAATTAAGGTATCTTTCCCGGGATGCCTTAGTTTTAGATGCTTAGAACTGTAAAGTTGTACTATTTAAATTCCCTTTATAAAAGCCATTCCATTTCTGGCATATTTCATCCTGGCAGCTTAACAAACGAATACAGTAGGTATTGTGATATATGCACTTAGACAACAAAGATTTCCAAGTATATCGAATACAAATGACAAACTGCAGAACAGCATATGTAACATATTTTTGCAGAAATCTACTCCAATTACAGCTGCTGTTCCATATATACGATCATTGCTTGAGCAAATCAACATATCCCCTTGTACTTGGTATGCAGCTTTTGATCTGGCAAATGCTTTTTTTTTTTCTCAATTGCTGTAAGTAAAGACCACCAGTTACAGTTTGCTTTCATTAGGCAAGGCCAGTAATATACCTTCACTGTCCTACATCAACTCTCTAGCCCTGTCTCATAATCTTGTCTGCAGGGATCTTGATAGTCTCTCTCTCCCACAAGATATCACACTAGTCCCTTATATTGATGATATCATGTTGATTGGACCTAGACAGTAAGAAGTAGCACCCGCTCTAGATTTATTGGTAAGGCATTTGTGTGTCAGAGAGTGGGAGATAAATCCACAAAAATTAGGGGGCTTTCCATCTCAGTGAAATTTCTGGGTGTTCAGTGTTACAAAGCATGTTGAGATATCCTTTACCATGTGAAGGATAAGCTATTGCATCTGGCACCTCCTACAACCATAAAAAAGGTGCAGTGCCTAGTTGGCCTCTTTGGAGTTTGGAGATAGCATATTCTTCATTGAGTGTGCTACTTCAGCCCATTTACTGAGTGATCAAAAAAACTGCTAGTATTGAATGAGGATCAGACTAAGACAAGGCTCTGCAACACATCCAGACTGTTCTTCAGCTGCTCTACCTCTTGAGCCATATGAGCTAGCAGATCCAATGGTGCTGGAAGTGTCAGTGGCAGATAGAGATGCTGTCTGAAGCCTTTGACAGGCTTCTATATGGGAATCACAATGTAGACTCAGAATTTAGGAGCCAAGTCTAGCATCCTCTGCAGATGACCGCTCTCCTCTTGAGAAGCAGTCTTCTTTGACCTGCTACTGGGCCTTGGTAGAGACCAAATTCTTAGCCATGGGCCACCCAGTTTCCATGAGACCTGAGTTGCCTATTATGAACTGAGTGTTGTCTGACCTGCCAAGCCATAAAGTTGGAGTACACAGCCACACTTTATCATAAAATGGAAGTGATATATATATATATATCACATAGGTTACATGAGGAAGTGGCCTCAATGCCCATGCCCCATGCACCCCCTGCCACGCCCCACTTATACCACATTACCTTCTCTTTCCCAGTCCACAGTTATGGCCTCTTGGGGAATTCCTTACAATCAATTGATTAAGGAAGAGAAACTGGGGCCTGGTTTACAGATGGTTCTGCAGGATATGCAGGTATCACCCGAAAGTGAACAGCTGCACTGCTGCAGCCCCTTTCTGGGATGTCCCTGAAGGACAGTGGTGAAAGGAAATCCTCCCAGCAGTGGAATTTCAAGTAGTGCAGCAGGTTGTTCATTTTGCTTAGAAAGAGGACTGGCCAGATGTACGTTTGTGTACTGACTCATGGAAGGTTGCTAATAGTTTGGCTGGATGCTCAGGGACATAAAAGGAACATGATTGGAAAATTGGTGATAAAGAAGTCTGGA
>PVIY010035018.1:0-12636 GCA_004026745.1 Myrmecophaga tridactyla
TCATTGTGGTTTTGATTTGCATTTCTCTAATGGCCAGAGAAGTTCAGCATCTCTTCATGTGCCTTTTGGCCATTTGAATTTCCTCTTCTGAGAAGTGTCTGTTCAAGTCTTTTGCCCATTTTGTAATTGGGTTGGCTGTCTTTTTGTTGTTGAGTTTAACAATCTCTTTATATATTCTGGATACTAGACCTTTATCTGATATTTCATTTCCAAATATTGTCTCCTATCATGTAGGCTGTCTTTTTACTTTCTTGACAAAGTTCTTTGATGCACAAAAGTGTTTAATTCAATTATCTACCATTTTTAACTGAAAAAGTTTCATTAGAAAGGGTCCCTGGACCAGATAAGTCCTGAAATGCAGAGGAGCCAGCTTCTCCAGAACATCAGTTAATTCCATCCTCTTATCCTTTATTATCAACAGCCCCTTCCAATATTAAAAAGTCAGAATGGGCATAGCCCAAATACCCCTAAAAAGTGGGAGAAAGATCAAAGGTGATGGTGGGGTTTTACAGAGAAGGTAGGGTTTAGCACATGAGTTTGATTGTTGAATCATTAAATTGATATTTCTTTTAATCTCCAGTATCTTAGAGCAGCTAGAAGTAAAAACCTAAAAGTGTGGAATTGTAACCCATACCAAACTCTGAAATCTGTTCTACAGCTAATTATTGTGATGTGCTTTGAAATTTATTGCTTTTTTGTATATATGATATTTTTTCACCAAAATATATAATATATATTTATATATATTCCTAGCCTCCAGTGTTTTGGAGCAACTAGAAGGAGAAATCTGAAATAACAAACTCTGAACTCTGTTCTGTAACTACTTGTTGAAGTGTATTTTGAAAATCATTGTTTTTTCTTTCTTTTCTTTAGATGTGTTATATTTGACAATTTGAGGGGAAAAAAACGTTAAAAAAAGAAAAAGAAAAAAGAATAGGAGCTTCAAAAACTTGTTGAGATAAGGGAATTGCACCCATCTGTGTGAGGAGAGTGTAATGCTGTACTCCTTGTAAAGCAAAGCGAGAGATGAGGCTATAAATTAAAAGCCAAACTGGGAAGGGCCTTGTCAGCCATTCTGAGGAATAATCTGGTCTTAGCAATGGAGGGCTTTTGAAAGTTTTAAATAGGGGAGCAATATGATGAGATTTGCATTCTAGCATGATTCCTTGTGGTCCTAGGGTGTAGAGGCAAGGTGGAGGATGAATTGAGTGGTAGGAATAGTCAGCAGGGACAGCCTGAAGGAAGCAAGAACAGTTACAAGACTGCTGCAGGGGCCTGAGTGAGAGTGGCCAGGGCCTGGAGTAGGTAGTGCAGATGGACAAGAGGGTAAACCAGGGCTACTTAGGAGGTGGAATCAACAGCATTTTTCTGTGATCAATTAGATACCTAGGAATGAGGGTGTATTTGCTTCCTATGCCTGTCATAACAAATTAGCACCAGTGGGGTGGCTTAAAGTAATAGAAATGTATTCTCCCACATTTCTGCAGGCTAGAAGTCTGAAATCAAGTGAGCAGGGCTACACTCCCTTCAGAAGCTCTCGGGGAGAATCCTCTTCCAGCTTCTGGTGGCTGTTAGTCTTCCTTGACTGGGGTTGCATCACTCTAATCTCTGCCTCCTGATAAACTAACTTACCCATTTCTCCTTTGGGTGTGTGTGTAGTGTTCTCTGTGTGTCTCTTATATAATGACACTTGTCACTGGATTTAGTGCTCACCTGGATAATCCAGGATAAACTTCTCTCAAGATCCTTAATCACACCTTTCACCATATAAGGTAATAATAACAGGTTGAAGGTGGGGTGAGGATATGGACATCTCTTTTTGGAGGCCACCATGCAGAGGGACAGGGAAGAATATATTATTATTAGGATTCTAATCCAGGCAACCAAGACAGACTATTCAGGAGGAGGAGGATCCCAAGAGGGAAGTTAAGTTTGGAATGTGGAATTTAAGGGGCTTGCAGAGATAATAAGCAATTGGACAAATATTTCAGCAGAGAGCTGGGTTGAGGCTGCAAATTGTCATTAACATTGATGGTATCAGAAGTCAAGGGATTGAATGAGCTAATCTGGAGAGAGTAGATAGAAAGGATGGGATAACTACAGACCCTGAATAACACCAATTTTAGGTGCTGCCGAGGAGCAGAAGCAATCCAAGGGAAGAAAAACCAGGCAAAATTCACAACCTGAAAATCAAGGGAGAAAACTTCAAAAAAAAGTCTCAGTCTTGAGCAAAAAAAAAGCAAAGAAGGGCATTGTTTTTAGGGACTTCTTGACATGCAGATGGGTTTTATTTCTCTCTTTTCAAAAATGAATATATGCTCATTAAAGAACATTTAAAATGCATAAAAAGGAATTAAAATCAAGTATAGCTCCATCAACCAAACACAATCACTGGTAACATTTCCATCCAGTTTTTCTATGGTGGTTTGTTTGTTTGTTTTTGTACACTAAAATGTTTTTATTATAGGAAAATCTCACATACATAGAAGTAGAGATGTTAGCACAATTAACTCCCACGTGCTCATCGCCGACATTAAATAATTAACAAGTTTTACCATATTCGCTTGGTCTGTCCCCTTTTTCTCTCTGCTGAAATATTTTAAGGCAACTCATCTGTTATCTCACCCTCACAGAACTTAGTACACTCTTTTAAGAAAGGATGTTTTCTAACATGACCATAATGCTGCTGTCACACTGTAACGGGTGGCTGTCAGTGCTTCTGCCTGTATCATCTTGGCCCTCATCATTTCAGTGAATGCTGTTGCATGAGAGCTTTCTCTGGCCACTGGAGCCCTCCCCCTCTGCACATAGTAGGCCATAAAGGCCAGGAAATTCCATTTCTCCCTTCTTCATGAGAGCAGCTCTGATGGCGGTTGTTGTGTAAGTACCCCACCTCCCTTGCCTTTGGTGGTGGTATGATAACTTTGAGGCATATTCTACACTATTTTCCAAAGCATCCCAGTAAGATTAAGTTCTACCTGCTCACAGTGGTAATTTTCTTTATTTTATTTTTTATTGATATATATATGTATATTCACCTACCATGTAATCATGGTAAATGTAATCATCTATAGTATATAGTCAGTGGTTCACAATATCATATAGTTATGCTTTTAACATCACAACTTATTTGTTACAAATAACATATATACAATAAAGCAATAAATTTCAAAGCACAGCACAATAATTAGTTGTAGAACAGATTTCAGAGTTTGGTATGGGTTACAATTCCACAATTTTAGGTTTTTATTTCTAGCTGCTCTAAGGTACTGGAGACTAAAAGAAATATCAATATAATGATTCAGCAGTAATACTCATTTGTTAAATCCTTCCTTCCCTATATAACTCACCTTTGATTTTTCTCTCACTCTTTAGGGGTGTTTAGGCTATAACCATTCTAACTATTTAATATTGGAAGGAGCTGTCAATAATATGGGATGGGGGATGGAACTAATTGATGTTCGGGAGAGGCTGGCCACTCTGCATTTCAGAACTCATCTGGTCCAGGGAACCATCTGGAAGTTGTAGTTTTCTGGATACCCTAGTGCATGAAACCTTTGTAGAATCTTATATAATGCCCTAGGTGTTCTTTGGGATTGGCAGGAATGGTTTTGGTTGGGATTTGGTGAGCCATGGTAGGTAGTAATATTTAACTGAAGCTTGCATTAAGAGTGACCTCCAGAGTACTCTCTCGACTCTACTTGAACTCTCAGCCACTGATACCTTATTTGTTACACTGCTTTTCCCTCTTTTGGTTAGGAAGACATTGTTGATCCCATGGTGCCAGGGCCAGGCTCATCCCTGGGAGTCATCTCCCACGTCACCAGGGAGATTTTCACCCCTGGATGTCACGTCCCACGATTTCACTTGCAGAGTTGGGCTTAGAGAGAGAGAGGCCACATCTAAGCAACAAAAGAGGTCCTCCAGAAATAACTCTTAGGCATGCCTGTAGGTAGGCTAAGCTTCTCTGTTATGTTAACATAAGCTTCACCAGAGCAAGCCTCAAGATCGAGGGCTTGTGGCCTTTGATCTGGGTATCCCTAATGTTTGGCACAGTATCAGGTGTTCCCCAGTGGTAAAGTTTAATTGTTCTATATATTTCTTCCCATCGCTCAAGGGACTTTGCCAATACTTTTTTTTTCTTTATTCCCAACCACTTCCCTTCAGATTAGTTTGAATCAAATCCTGGATGTGGTATTTCTTTTGTAAATTCAGTATTTGTCTCTAAAATACGAGGATTCTTTTTTAATTAAAAAAATTTTTTTAACGTAACATACAAACATGAACATCCTTAACATATAAGCATTTCGTTCTTGGTATATAATCAATGACTCACAATATCATCACATAATTGTATATTCATCACCATGATAATTTCTTTTGCATCATTCCGGAAAAAGAAATAAAAAGAAAAAACTCATACATACCATACCCCTTACCCCGCCTCGCGTTGATTGCTAATATTTCTATCTACCCTATATATTTTAGCCTTTGTTTCCTCTATTTTTTTTCTATACCCTTTATCACTCCCTTTCATTGATCACTAGTATTTCACTCTACTAAATTTATTTTAACATTTGGTCCCCCTATTGTGTATTTATTTTTAATCCATATGTTTTACTCATCTGTCCACACTGTGGATAAAAGGAGCATCAGATGCAAGGTTTTCACCATCACACAGTTACATTGCAAAAGCTGTATCATTATACAATCATCTTTAAGAAACATGGTTACCGGTACACAGCTGTACATTTTCAGGTACTCCCCTTTAGCCTCTCTAATACACCTTAAACTAAAAAGGTGTTATCTATATAATGTGTAAGAATAACCTCCAGGATAACCTCTCGACTCTGTTTGAAATCTCTCAGCCATTGACACTTTATTTTGTCTCATTTCTCTCTTCCCCCTTTTGATCCAGAAGATTTCCTCAATCCCTTGATGCTGAGTCCCAGTTCATTCTAGGATTTCTGTCCCATGTTGCAGGAAGGTTTACACTCCTAGGAGTCATGTCCCATGTAAAGAGGGGGAGGGCAGTGAGTTTGCTTGTCATTCTGGCTGAGAGAGGCCACATCTGAGCAACAAAAGAGGTTCTCTGGGGGTAACTCTTAGGCCTAAGTTTAAACAGTCTTAGGATGGCCTCTGTTCTTAACAAATTCTCCAAGTTCATTTGTTAATGTTAGTTCATATCAATGAGACCATATGGTATTTGTCCTTTTGTTTCTGGCTAATCTCACTCAGCATAATGTCCTCAAGGTCCTTTCATGTTGTTATATGCTTTATGACTTTATCCTGTCTTACTGCTGCATAATATTCCATCATATATATATTATATCGTATGTTTAGCCACTTGTCTGTTGATGGACATTTAGGCTGTTTCTATCTTGTTCTAGTTTGCTAGCTGCCAGAATGCAATACACCAGAAACGGAATGGCTTTTAAAAGGGGTAATTTAATGAGTTGCTAGTTTATAGTTCTAAGGCTGAGGAGATGTCCCAATTAGACAAGTCCATAGAAATGTCCAATTTAAGGTGTCCGGGGAAAGATACCTTGGTTGAAGAAGGCCAGCGACGTTCAACGTTCCTCTCTCATCTGGAAGGGCATATGGCAACCATGGCATCATCTGCTAGCTTTCTCTCCTGGCTTCCTGTTTCATGAAGCTCCCCGGGAGGCATTTCCCTTCTTCATCTCCAAAGGTCGCTGGCTGGTGGACTTCGGCTTCTCGTGGCTATGTTGTTCTGCTCTGCTCTCTCTGAATCTCTTTCTCCAAAATGTTTCCTCTTTTATAGGACTCCAGTAAACCAATCAAGACCCACCCAAACGGGTGGAGACATGTCGTCACCTAATCCAATTTAACAACCACTCGACTAAATCACATCATCCAGGGAGACGATCCAATCACAGTTTCAAACATACAGTATTGAACAGGGATTAGTCTACCTTTATGAAATTAAGCATCTTTTCATGTGCCTGTTGACCATTTGTATTTCCTCTTCTGAGAAGTGTCTGTTCAAGCCTTTTGCCCATTTTGTAATTGGGTTGGCTGTCTTTTTGTTGTTGAGTTGAACAATCTCTTTATATATTCTGGATACTAGACCTTTAGTTGATCTATCATTTCCAAATATTGTCTCCCATCGTGTAGGCTGTCTTTTTACTTTCTTAACAAAGTTCTTTTATGCACGAAAGTGTTTAATTTTGAGGAGTTCCCATCTATCTATTTCTTTCTTCAATGCTTGTGCTTTGGGTGTAAGATCTAGGAAACTACTTCCTATTATAGGACTTATAAGATATTTCCCTACAATTTCTTCTAAAAGTTTTGTGGTCTTAGGTCTAATGTTTAGGTCTTTGATCCATTTTGAGTTAATTTTTGTATAAGGTGTGAGATATGGATCCTCTTTCATTCTTTTGCATGTGGATATCCAGTTCTCCAAGCACCATTTATTGAAGAGACTGTTCTGTCAGCTGAGTTGGCATGGCTGCCTTATTAAAGATCAACTGTCCATAGATGTGAGGGTCTATATCTGAATACTCTATTTGATTCCATTGGTCAGTATATCTATCTTTATGCCAGTACCATGCTGTTTTGACCACTGTAGCTTCGTAATATGCCTTAAAGCAGGTAGTGTGAGACCTCCGACTTCATTTTTCTTTCTCAAGATATTTTTAGCTGTTCGGGGCACCCTGCCCTTCCAGATAAATTTGCTTATTGGTTTTTCTATTTCTGAAAAGTAAGTTTTTGGTATTTTAATTGGTATTGCATTGAATCTGTAAATCAATTTAGGTAGAATTGACATCTTAACTATATTTAGTCTTCCAATCCATGAACATAGTATGGCCTTCCATTTATTTCGGTCTTCCGTGATTTCTTTTAGCAATTTCTTGTAGTTTTCTTTGTATATGTCGTTTGTATCCTTAGTTAAATTTATTTCTAAATGTTTTATTCTTGTGGTTGCAATTGTAAATGGAATTTTTTTTTCATGATTTCCCCCTCAGGTTGATCATTACTAGTGTATCGAAACACTACAGATTTTTGAGTGTTGACCTTGTAACCTGCCACTTTCCTGTACTCATTTATTAGCTCTAGTAGTTTTGTCTGGATTTTTCGAGGTTTTCAACTTATAGTACCATATCATCTGCAAACAGTGAGAGTTTCACTGCTTCCTTTCCAATTTTGATGCCTTGTATTTCTTTTTCTTGTCTAATTGTTCTGGCTAGAATTTCCAACACAATGTTGAATAACAGTGGTGATAGTGGACATCCTTGTCTTCTTCCTGATCTTAGGGGGAAAGTTTTCAGTTTTTCCCCATTGAGGATGATGTTAGCTCTGTGTTTTTCATATATTCCCTTTACCATGTTGAGGAACTTCCTTTCTATTCCTATCCTTTGAAGTGTTTTCAACCAGAAAGGATATTGAATTTTGTCAAACGCCTTTTCTGCATCAATCGAGATGATCATGTGGTTTTTCTGCTTTGATTTGTTGATATGGTGTATTACACTAATTGATTTTCTTATATTGAACCATCCTTGCATGCCTGAGTTGAATCCTACTTGGTCATGGTGTATAATTCTTTAAATGTGCTGCTGGATTCGATTTGCAAGAATTTTGTTGAGGATTTTTGAATCTATATTAGTTAAAGAGATTGATCTGTAATTTTTTTTTCTTGTAGTATCTTTGTCTGGCTTTGGTATGAGGGTGATGTTGGCTTCATAGAATGAGTTAGGTAGACTTCCCTCCTCTTCAATTTTTTTTGAAGAGTTTGAGCAGGATTCGTACTAATTCTTTCTTGAATGTTTGGTAGAAGCCATCTGATCCTGGACTTTTTTGGGTGCTTCTTAATGACCAATTCAATTTCTTTACTTGTGATTTGTTTGTTGAGGTAATCTGTTTCCTTTCGAGTCATTGTTGGTTGTTCTTGCCTTCCTAGAAAGTTGTCCATTTCATCTACATTGTCTAGTTTATTAGCATAAAGTTGTTCGTAGCATCCTCTCATTACTTCCTTTATTTCTGCGGGGTCAGTGGTTATGTCTTCTCTTCCATTTCCGATTTTATTTATTTGCATCCTCTCTCTTCATTTTGTCAACCTTGCTAAGGGTCTATCAATCTTGTTGATTTTCTTGATTGTTTTCATGTTGTCAACTTCATTTATTTCTGCTCTAACCTTTGTCATTTCTTTCCTTTTGCTTGCTTTGGGGTTAGTTTGCTGTTCTTTCTCTAGTTCTTCAAAGGGAACACTTAATTCCTTGACTTTTGCTTTTTCTTCTTTTTTTGACATAGGCATTTAGGGCAATAAATTTCCCTCAGCACTGCCTTTGCTGCATCCCATAAATTTTGATATACTGTGTTTTCATTTTCATTTTCCTCGAGATTTTACTGATTTCTCTCGTAATTTCTTCCTTGACCCACTGGTTGTTTAAGAGTGTGTTGTTGAGCCTCCATATATTTGTGAATTTTCTGTTCCTCTGCCTATTATTGATTTCCAACTTCATTCTTTTATGATCTGAGAAAGTGCTTTGTATGATTTAAATCTTCTTAAATTTATTGAGACTTGCTTTGTGACCCAGCATATGGTCTATCTTTGAGAGTGATCCATGAGCACTTGAGAAAAAGGTGTATCCTGATTTTGTGGGGTGTAATGTTCTATAAATGTCGGTTAAATCTAGTCTGTCTATTGTATTTTCTTTATTGATCCTCTGTCTAGATGTTCTGTCCATTGATAAGAGCAGGGAATTGAAGTCTCCAACTAGTATGGTAGAGGTGACTATTTCTCTTTTCAGTATTTTCAGTTTTTGCTTCATATATTTTGGAGCACTCTGGTCTGGTGCATAAATATTTATGATTGTTATGTCTTCTTGTTGAATTGTTCCTTTTATTAATACATAGTGTCCTTCTTTGTCTTTTTTCATTGTTTTACATTTGAAGTCTAATTTGTTGGATATTAGTATAGCTACTCGTGCTCTTTTTTGATTGTTGTTTGCATGAAATATCTTTTCCCAACCTTTCACTTTCAAGTTATGTTTATCCTTGGGTCTAAAATGTGTCTCCTGTAGACAGCATATGGATGGGTCATGTCTTTTAATCCATTCTGCCAGTCTATGTCTTCTGATTGGGGAGTTTAATCCAATAACATTTAGTGGCATTATTGAAAGGGCAGTACTTTCTTCTATCATTTTTGCCCTTTGGATTTTATATGTCATATCTAATTTTTCTTCTTTTTACCATTACTGACAGTTTTCATTTCTACTCTCTTCTCCACACCTCTCTCTCCTGTCTTTTCCTAGCTGTGTCTAGTGCTCCTTTAGTATTTCTTGCAGAGCCAGTCTCTTGGTCACAAATTCTCTCAGTGATTTTTTGTCTGAAAATATTTTAATTCCCCCCTCGTTTTTTTTCTAACTTTTTTTTATTGTATAGTATAACACATATAAAAAATAAAGAAATAAAAAAGCAAAAGTTTTCAAAGCACTCTTCAACAAGTGGTTGCAGGACAGATCCCAGAGTTTGTCATAGGCTACCATACAATCCTCTCATATTTTTCCTTCTAGCTGCTCCAGAATATAGGAGGCTAGAGGACTTAAACACTTTTTTAACATCACAATTGATTTATTTTTTCTACTTCTTTTTTTGTGAAAAATAACATATATTCAAAAAAGCTATAAATTTCAAAGCACACCAACACAATTAGTTGTAGAATATATTTCAGACTTTGTCATGGTTTACAATTTCACGATTTTAGATTTTTACTTCTAGCTGCTGTAAAATACTGGAGACTAAAAGAGATCACAATTTTAAGGTTCAGTATTCATATTCATTTGTTAAGTCCTATCTTCTATGTATAATTCCACCATCAACTTTGATCTTCCCATACCTCTCTTTAGGGTTGTTTGGGCAATGGCAATTCTAAATTTTTGATATTGGAAGGATCTGCCATTAATATGGGGTAGGGAGATGGAACTATCTGATGTTCTGGAGAAGTTGGGCTAGGTTTCAGGACTTATCTAGACCAGTGACCCATTTGAAGGTTGTAGGTTTCTGGAAAGTTACTCCAGTGCCTGGAACCCTTGCGGAATCTTATATATTGCCCTAGATATTCTTTAGGATTGGCTGGAATGGTCCTGGTTGGGGGTTGGCAGGTTATGATAGGTAGCAAGGTCTATCTGAAGCTTGTATAAGAGCAACCTCCAGAGTAGCCTCTTGACTCTATTTGAACTCTCTCTGCCACTGATACTTTATTAATTACACTTATTTGCCCCCTTTTGGTCAGGATGTAATTGTTGATCTCACAGTGCCAGGTCTGGATTCATCCCTGGGAGTCCTCTCCCACGTTGCCAGGGAGATTTTCAGCCCTGGATGTCATATCCCACGAACGGGGGAGAGCAGTGATTTCACTTGTAGAATTGGGCTGAGAGAGACCGAGGCCACATCTGAGCAACAACAGAGGTCCTCCAGAAGTAACTCTTAGGCATGCCTGTAGGTAGTCTAAGCTTCTCCACTACCTACATAAGCTTCGCAAGAGTAAACTTCATGTTTGAGGGCATGACCTATTGATTTGGTTGTCCCTAAAGTTTGACACCGTATCAGGGGATTTCCTTATTGTAAGGTCTAGTAGTCCCATATTCTTTCTCCCCTCCCTCAGGGGACTTTGCCAAAACTTTTTGATTATCTGCTTAATATTCTCTAAGATGTTTCCAGGCATTACAATCATCTATACAGGATTAAAGGACCTCTTTCTTATTCTGTGCTTCCTGTGTTTCAATTGTTCGAATGAGCTATACAGATAGGTTGAACTATGCACTACAGAAAATTCCAAATTCCAGCTCAAATAAACCTTTCTTTCATTGGTGTCAAAGAGTATGTGTGGTTCTAAAATACCGACACTGTCTTCCTTACCCCTATGTTCTGAATTATTTTAACCCCAACCTGTTCCACTTCATTCTTATGTCTAAATATGAGGTTATATATATAAAGCAGCCACTCAAAATCCAAAAATAATAATTGCCACTCTGGAACTAATGTGTCTGCTCTAAAAGCTTACAATCTAGTCCCCTGTTTTCTTATAAGCATTTTCTCTAGGTGACCATACCATTGTTTTTTTTTTTGTTTCTGGCCTATTTTGTCTCACCAAATGCCTCACATGTTCATTCACATCGTTGCATACCTTATGACTTTGTTCCTTTTTGTAGCAGTATAACCTTCGTTCATAAGTATACACCATCGTTTGCCAATCTAGTTCTCTGCCAGTGCATCCTTCAGCCACCTGCATTCGTCGGTCATCACGTAGAGGGCCCAAAGTCCACAGTCCATCAACATTCTCAATTTTAGATAATTTTGTTGTTCCCAAGAGACAGAAAGCCAATAAACACACCCTCACCAAATAGGAAATTTAAACCTACTTTTAACTCTTGTCCCTCACCCCATTATTTACCTCTGCTGCTGCTGTGGTATTGCTGATGGTTGCCTTTTGGCCATAGCTCATAGCATGCAATAGCAGTTTCCCCTGTACCCTGGATTTAAACACTCTTTATACAAGAATCATATCTTTGAAGTAATTCTTATGAGAACTCATTCATATTTCTAGTGTGAATCAGTGGGACACTGTTCTAGTTTGCTAGCTGCCAGAATGCAATATATCAGAAAAAAATGACTTTTAAAAAGGGGAATTTAATAAGTTGCTAGTGTACAGTTCTAAGACCGAGAAAATGTCCCAATTAAACAAGTCTATAGAAATGTCCAATCACAGGCATCCAGGGAATGATGCCTTTATTCAAGGCTGATGAAGTTCAGGGTTTCTCTCTCAAGTGGAAAAGGGATGTGGTGAACACAGTGCCATCTGCTAGCTTTCTCTCCTGGCTTCCTGTTTCATGAAGCTCCGTGGGAGGCATTTTCCTTCTTCATCTCCAAAGGTCGCTGGCTAGTGGACTCTCTGCTTCTTGTGGCTATGTCATTCTCTACTCTCTCAGAAATTTCCCATTCTCCAAAATGTTTCCTCTTTTATAGGATTTCAGAAATTTATCAAGACCCACCAAATGGGTGGAGACATGCCTCTACCTAATCCAGCTTATCAACCACTCTTGATTAATCATATCTCCAGGGAGATGATCTGATTACAGTTTCAAACATACAACACTGAATAGGGATTAGAAGAAACGCCTGCCTTTACAAAATGGTATTAGGATTAAAATATGGCTTTTCTAGGGTACACACATCATTTCCAATCAGCACAGACACATAGGTCTACACAACCCTTTTCAATCTTGTTCATCTTCAATATGGTAATATTACTTCTAGACCCACTAGAAAAACACCTTCACTTCTATCTATTCCCTTACATTTAAGATCAACTTCATTAGCTAATGGTTCACCCATCTCTAGCTTCTATGTATCTCTAAGTCCCCTATATTCTATAGTATAAGCCTCTGATTATACCTGTATGCTGGTCATAAAAGTGGAATCATATAGTATCTATCCTTTTGTGTCTGGCTAATTTCGCTCAGCATTATGTCCTCAAGGCTCATCCATCTTGTCGTGTACTTCAGGACGTCATTTTGTCTTACTGCTGCATAATATTCCATAGTATATATGTACCACATTTTGTTGATCCACTCACCTGTTGATGGGTTTTTGGTTTGTTTCCATCTTTTGGTG
>PVIY010035018.1:12736-27378 GCA_004026745.1 Myrmecophaga tridactyla
TTTTTTTTTTTTTTTTTGGCATGGGCAGGCACTGGGAAATGAACCCACGTCTCTGGCATGTCAGGCGAGAACTCTGCCACTGAGCCACCGTCGCACCGCCTCTTCATGTGCTTTTGAGCCATCTGTATTTCCTCTTCAGAAAAATGCCTATTCATATCTTTAGCCCATTTTATAATTGGATTGTATGTTCTTTTGTTGTTGAGTTGTATGATTTCTTTGTATATACAGGAAATCAAATCTTTGTCTGATATGTGATTTCCAAATATTTTCTCCCATTGAGTTGGCTGCCTCTTCACCTTTTTGACAAAGTGCTTTGAGGTGCAGAAGCATTTGATTTTGAGGAGTTCCCATTTATCTATTTTTCCTTTTGTTGTTTGTTCTTTGGGTGTAAAGTTAAGGAAGCTACCTCCTATTACTAGGTCTTGAAGATGTTTCCCTACATTTTCTTCTAGAAGTTTTATGGTGCTAGTTCTTACATTTAGGTGCTTGATCCACTTTGAGTTAATTTTTGTGTAGGGTGTAAGGTAGGGGTCCTCTTCCATTCTCTTGGCTACTGACATCCAGTTCTTCCATGCCCAATTATTGAAAAGATGATCTTGACCCCGTTCAGAGGATTTGGGGGCCTTGTCAAAAATCAGTTGACCATAGATTTGGTGGTCTTTTTCTGCATTCCCAATTTGATTCCATTGATCAATGCTTCTGTCTTTGCGCCAGTGCCATGCTGTTTTGACCAGTGTGGCTTTATAATAGGGTTTTTCTTTTTTCATGAGCAGACACCAGGAATCAAACCTGGGTCTCCAGCATGGCAGGCGAGAACTCTGTCTGCTGAGCCACCGTGGCCTGCCCTATAATGTTTTTAAAGTCAGGGAGTGTTAATCCTCCCACTTCGTTCTTTTTTAGGATGCTTTTAGCTATTCCTTCTCATTTTTGAAGGACAATTTGCTGGATATAGAATTCTTAGTTGGCAGTTTTTCTCTTTTATTATCTTAAATACATTATATCTTCTCACCTCCATGGTTTCTACTGAGAAATCTACGTATAGTCTTGTTGGGCTTCCCTTGTATGTGATGGATTGCTTTTCTCTTGCTGCCTCCAAAACGCTCTCTTTCTCTTCGACATCTGACATTCTGACTAGTAAGTGTCCTGAAGTACGTCCATTTGGATCCACTCTGTCTGGGGTACGCTGAATCCCCTGAACCTGTAATCTTAAGTCTTTCATAAGAGTTGGGAAGTTTTCAGTGATAAATTCCTCCATCAGTCTCTCTCCTGCCCTTCCCTCCTCTTCTCCTTCTGGGACACCCCAAGCGTATATTTGTGCGCTTCACGTCGTCATTCAGTTCCCTGAGTCCTTGCTCATATCTCTTCATTCCCCTCCCTATACTTTCTTCTGCTTGTTGGATTTCAGATGTCCCATCCTTCAGTTCACCAATCCTATCTTCTGCCTCTTGAAATCTAATATTGTAGGTTTCCATTGTTTTTTTTATTTCATCTCTTCTACTGTGTCTCTCATTCCCATAAATTCTGTGATTTGTTTTTTCAGACTTTCGATTTCTTTTTGTTCATCCCTTGCCTTCTTTATATCTTTATATTCATTGATTTGGTTTTTGATGAGATTTTTCCATCTCTGCTCAAACATCCTGAATTAATTGTTTCAACTCCTGTATCTCATTTGAACTGTTTGGTTTATTTCTTTGACTGGGCCACATCCTCAATTTCCCCAGCATGATTTGTTATTTTTTGCTGGCATCTAGACATTTAATTTCCTTAATTAATTCATTCTGGAGATTGTTTTCACTTTTTTTACCTAGGACTTTCTTGCTGGGTAACTTTGTTGTCTATCTGTTCTTTGACATTCGGTTCAGCTTATTCTAGATGTCTAGCTTAGGTTTTGTAACAGATCAGAATTTCTCAGTTCTTGTTTTCTGCCCTGCCTATATGGTGCCTTTTTTTTTCCTTAGGCAGGTCTACTTAGGTATTATAGACACCAGTCAGATTTTCCCAGACCAGACTGGCCTCCTTTCAGGAGGAAAGAGTCACCTACATCAGTTTTCCCTGAGGATGAGACCCAGCAGGCTGAAAGACCCTCCCATGAAGCCTCCAGACTCTGTGCTTTTCCCATCCTGCCCAGCATGCGGCGCCTGTATGTCTGCGGGTCCCATCAGCATAAGGTGATGCGGTACTTTTAACTTCAACAGACTCTCACTGCTGGAGGCGTGGTCGAGACAGAGGAGAGGTTGTAGGCTGGCTTTAATCGTTTCACTTTTCCAGACCTTGGAGTCTGAATTGCCCGAGGGAGAGATTCCACTGGAGTTGGGTCCCACCCCTCTCCTGGGGAAGGCACAGCCTCCAGGGAATTACTCCCCTTCACCTGACCAGCTTCTCTGCTTCTCAGACAAGCCTAATTCCACCCCTGCCTGGGGCAGTTGGAGCCTGAGAAGCCTTGCAGTTGTATACAAAGAGCAGTCAAGCCATAGAAATATGGCCATAAAAAAGAACAGAAAAAAAAAATCCTTTTCAGAGCAGGACCCCAGTTCCTGGGGTTTGCCTGGTATATATGTTGCTCTATGTATCTCCAGGTCCTATGTAACCCCTCCTTTGCTTCAGGGCCCAGACCTTTTCAAGTATTCTGTGCTGTCTGATCAAAAAAACCTCTGTTGTTGTTGTTTTTTTGTCAGCCCTGCCCCCTCTGTGCGGGCGCAAAAGCCAGCAACTTCAGCTTTTACTTGGGGTTCAGTTGAGCTGGGAGCCTATTTTTAGTAGTCTGAATTTGTTAATTAATTCCACAATTGGTGTTTGGTTGGGCTCAGCCCCTGCTGCTGGTAAAGTCTCTTTCCTTTCCCCTCCGGGAAGAAGCCTGTGGGGAAGGGGCACCGGCCGCCCCAGCTTGGGGAGCTCACGGTTCTGGGGGGGCTCCCAGCCAGTCCAGCTGGTCCAGACTGGGGTACGCCGTGTGCCCGGTCACCGATGTGGCCCAGGAGCTGTTCTGTACTGTTCCTGGCTATTTACTACCTGCTCTGGAGGATGAACTAAATCCCACACCTCACTGAGCTGCCATCTTGGACCATCTCCCTTGCCAATACTTTTTGATTATTTGCTTAATATACTCTGGAGTTTATCCAGGCATTACAATAAATTATATACGATTAAAGACTCTCATTTTTATTCTGGGGTCCCTGTGTTTGGATTGTTTAAATAATCTATCCAGACAGGTCGAGTTAGAGGTTTTTTGTTTTGTTTTAATTAGAGAAAGTGTGGGTTTACAGAACAATCATGCGTAAATTATAGGACTCCCGTACACCACCAACACTCTGAGATGGGTGTGGAACATTGTTGCAATTGATGAGGTCACATTTTTATAATTGTACCACTAACTAAAGTCCATATTTTAACTTAGGACTTCATGTTTGTATACTGTAGTTACATGGATTAAAAAAAATTTTTTTTATTCTGTTACCTTATAGTCAATCTAACATTCCTCCTTTTTGATCAAATTCACATATATACAGGGCTATTAATTGTGCTCACAATATTTTTTTAATCTTTTTTCTTCATTATTTTAAATTGTGAAATATATATGCAAGAAAGCAATAAATTTCCAAGTACATTTTAACAAGTAGTTATAGTACAAATTTTAAAGTTTGGTATGGGTTACAGTTCCACAATTTTTCATTTTTTCTTCTAGCTGCTCCGAGACACTGGAGACCAACAGAAATAGCAATATAGTATTTCAGCAGTCATACTCATTTGTTAAATCCTATCTTCTCTGTTATATTCCTCCTTCTCTTTAAATAACATATATGCATAAAAGCAATAAATTTCAAAGTACATTGCAACAATTAATGGTAGAACAGATTTTAGAGTTTGGTATGGGTTACAATTCCACAATTTTAGGTTTTTATTTCTACCTGCTCTGGGGTACTGGAGGCTAAAAAAAATATCAACTTAATGATTCCACACTCATACTCATTTGTTAAACCTAACCTTCTCTGTATAACTCCACCATCACCTTTGATCTTTCTCTCACTCTTTAGGGATATTTGGGCTATGCCCATTTTAATTTTTTCATGTTGGAAGGGGCTGTTGATAATATGGGATAAAGGGTTGGAACTAGTTGATGGAGAGGCTGGGCCCACTAAATTTCAGGACTTTCCTGGTCCAGGGATCCATCTGGAGGTTGTAAGTTTCTGGAAAGTTACTCTAGTGCTTGGAACCTGTTCTAATTTGCTAGCTGCCAGAATGCAATATACCAGAAACAGAATGGCTTTTAAAAAGGGGAATTTAATGAGTTGCTAGTTTACAGTTCTAAGGCCGAGAAAATGTCCCAACTAAAACAAGTCTATAGAAATGTCCAATCTAAGGCATCCAGGGAAAGATACCTTGGTTCAAGAAGGCTGATGAAGTTTAGGGTTTCTCTCTCAAGTGGAAGGGCACATGGCGAGCACAGTCAGTTTCTCTCTCATCTGGAAGGGCACATGGCAAACACAGTGTCATTTGCTAGCTTCTTCTCTCCTGGTTTCTGGTTTCATGAAGCGCCCTGGGAGGCGTTTTCTTTTTTCATCTCCAAAGGTCGCTGGCTCGTGGACTCTCTGCTTCGTGGTGCTGCAGCAGTTCCTGCTCTCTCTGAATCTCCTTCATTCTCCAAAATGTTTTCTCTTTTATAGGACTCCAGAAACTTATCAAGACCCACCCAAATGGGTGGAGACATGTCGTCACCTAATCCAGTTTAACAACCACTCTTGATTAAATCGCATCTCCAGGGAGAAGATCTAATTACAGATTCAAACATATAGTATTGAATAGTGATTATTCTGCCTTTACAAAATGGGATTTAGATTAAAACATGGCTTTTCTAGGGGACATACATCCTTTCAAACCAGCACAGAAACTTTGTAGAATATTATATATGCCCTAAGTGTTCTTTACGATTGGCAGGAATGGTTTTGGTTGGGATTGGCAAATTACGATAGGTAGCAACTTCTAACTGAAGCATGTGTAAGAGTGATCTCCAATGTAGCCTCTCAACCCTATTTGAACTCTCTCAGTCACTGAAACCTTATTTGTTACACTTCTTTTCCCCCTTTTTTGTCAGGATGGCATTGTTGATCCCACAGTGCTAGGGTCAGACTCATCTCTGGGAGTTATCTCCCATGCAGTCAGGAAGACTTTCACCCCTGGATATCATGCCCCACGTAGGGGGGAGGGCAATGATTTCACCTGCAGAATTGGGCTTAGAGAGAGAGGCCATATCTGAGCAACAAAAGAGGGCCTCTGGAGGTGACTCTTAGGCATACCATAGGTAGGCTATGCTTCTTTGCTACATACCTAAGCTTCACAAGAGCAAGCCTCAAGATCAAGGGCTTGGCCTTTGATTTGGGTGTCCCTGATGTTTGGCACAGTATCCAGGGTTTCTGTAGTGGTAAAGTTTAATTGTTCCATGTATTTTCTCCCATCCTTCAAGGGACTTTGCCAATATTTTTTGATTATCTGCTTAATATACTCTGAGATGTTTCTAGGCATTACATTAATTTATACACAATGAAATGCTTTCGTTTTTATTCTGGGCCCCTTGTGTTTGTATTGTTTAAATTATTTGTCCAGACAGATTGAGTTAGAGTTTTGTTTTTTTTAATTAGAAAAGTTGTGAGTTTATAAAACAATCATGCATAAAATATAGGACTCCCATAAACCGCCAACACCCTGAAATGGGTGTAGAACATTTGTTGCAATTGGCAATATCACATTTTTATAACTGTACTACTAACTAAAGTCCATGTTTTAACTTTGGGCCTGATGTGTGTGTAGACTAGTTACATGGATTTTTAAAAAATTTTTATCTATTACCTTATATTCAATCTAACATCCCTCCTATTTTATCATATTCAGATATATACAATGCTATTAATTGCATTCACAATATTGAGTATTTTGTGGGGAGGGGATGGGAATGTTTTGGAGCTAGATAGAGTTGGTGGTTGACATGATTCTGTGAATGTACGAAATGCCACTGAATTGTTCACTTTTAAAATGTTTAATTTTGTGTTATATGAATATCAGCTCAATATTTAAAATATATATATAAAGGACCAGTGTTTGTGTGCGTATGTGCTATATACAGGGTACATGCCTACACTGTTTTCCAACAAAAGCATCCTTCTGTGAGTACTCCCTGAAGATCTGTCCCTTGTTAGGTAGACTGAGTTCTGGACCTCGGCCAGGCTCCCCCTGGGAGCAAATGGGAGCATGGAGGGTGACCTCCGGACCCAGACTGTTTCTGGCACCTCCTCCCAGAGAAGTTGCTGCACCAGTTTGCCTTGTACAAACACCAGGCACTTTTCACTGGGTCAATATTTTACATCCGTTGTCAGGGTCTAATCCATCCTCAACACCTGCTCCCAGGGATGTTGTTCTCTGATCTCTCAAGGTCTCTGCCCCTAAACAGGAATCTTGCCAAGCCCCCGGGGCAGAAGTGCTTTCTTCATTTAACTGCTTCTTGGTGTTTATCATTTCCTCCTTTTTAAGCTCTCTAATCTCTGCCGTGCCAATAATCTCCCTCAAATCGCAAGGGAAAACCCTTTCCATCTGGACGCCTTCCCTGGTTAATGAACCACGTAGGTACCTGGTAAAGGCTTGCCTCATGCTGAATTAAATGATCCCTTCCTAGTCTTCACCTGCCATTGCCCTCTGTGCTTTTACAGTGAAATGGGCTGTTCCCTAGAATATGCCCACGGGTGCAGAACACATTCTGACCCAATGTCCTGCTTGCCACCCTGTGCTTCCTGGCAGCTGCTTCCTGCTGTCAGCCTGTGGGAGCCCTGGGGATTCACACGCATTTGAAAAACACCTCAGAGCAGGCAACGGTGGCACAGTGGCAGAGTTCTCGCCTGCTATGCTGGAGACCCAGGTTTGATTCCCAGTGCCTGCCCATGCCAAAAAAAACCCCAAAAAACCTTCAAAGTAGACAGAAGAAAGGAAAACCAAAGCAAACATGGGAAAAAATTACACTGCAAACCTAATAAAATTATTATTTCCAATATTTGTGCTCTTGCTCCTCACCTTTAGCTGGGAAAGGCAGCCAATTGCAATTCGTTTGATGTATACCAGTCAGGTCCTCTCATCATCAAGAGCTCTGTTCTCTGCCCCTTCCCCACGGTGCAAATCTCTGGCCCCAGGACTCATCATAACCCAACACATCTTGAGTGCTTACTATAAGTAAGTGCTATAATGATTCCCTTCTATAGATGAGGGAGCGAAGGCCCAGGAAGGATAAGGACAAGTGAAGGTCACACAGCCATAGGACCCCAGGCCCACCTGGCTTTTAGCACTGTCCTGTTGGGAGAAACAGCAAACCCAGCTAGCTGTGGGGACTGGGAGGGGTGGGTGTGGAGCCTGAGGCTGACTTCCTCCTACCCAGCTATTCTTTCTTCTCTACAGTAAAGGTCACGATCCAGGAAATTCTCTGTCAGTGACAGTGACTCAAACTTCCCTGAAGATAAGATTCGCTTGGCCAGAGCCTCCCTCACCACTTGCCATCCCTCCTGCTGATGCTCCATAACTTTTTCTTTGCTAGTAGCCAGGGGTTGTGGCTGACCCTCAGAGCAGGTCTCCTCCTAAGGAGACCCCAGTGATCAGCCAGGCCCAGGCCCCCATTATGGCAGGGAGGGGCGCAGCTACTGCCGCCTCACCCAACCCTGCCTCTCCTTTCCTTCCTTCTGGGAAATTTTTCAGCACAGCTCCCATTCAGCCAAGGAAAGGCAACTATTAATATAGGGAGATTTGGGTCAGGCTACAGGAATACCTTGAAAGCAGTTTATTCAGGTCCTGGAAATGGCTATAAATGGGGACCTTGGAAATGGCAGCGCTCCATCTCATGGTTATAAAGTCCGGGCAATGCCCAACGCAACATCACAATGGATATCATTTACAAACCATTAGGAATTCAGGAAGTGGAACAGACCTGCCCATCACCAGGTTAAATTGTCCAGACCCCTAACTCCAGAAATGACTACCCCTGAGATGAAAACTTCTGGAGGAGCTTTTACAGTTTGCCCCAGGGATTCGAACCCTTTGTTGTTGGAAAATTCTTCCTGTGGCCAACTTTCCCCTGTTATTACACCCTGAACAATGGGATTGTTCGGTTTTGCTGCTGTTCCCCAGCTGCTGTATGATATCGCCTTTAATCTGGAGAAAATAATAGGTATTGAGTGCTTGTGTGGTAAACACTGTAAGGATGTTAGCCATATCTGGTCATTTTAATCCCCACAATAAACAATCATTAATATCTAATAATTAATGATTAACGGTATCATTAATAGATATCTAATAGATGGGACACCAAGTCTCAGAGAGGTTGAGTAATTTACCGAACATCATACAGTGTCAAAATTGGAATTTGAATTCAAATAGTTCAGCTTTAGAGCCCATGCACTTAATTACTATTTGTAGTTTCCTTTTCTCCAGATGGGAGCATTCCACTGCCGTAAGCCTATCCTCCTGGCACCCATTACCTTGACTTTCATCATCCCTCCTTTGAATCAAGAAACCTAGAACTTGTCCTAAAGACACTGAATAGACTTACACGTGGGACCAGAGCCACGGACAGCTTCTCGTCCATCATATGGTCAGTCTCAACCCGCAGCTGCACCAGCCATCCCCACCCTACAGCCCTGCCTTGCCCAGATCCTCGCAGCAAGGTGGCTGGAAGACTGCGATAGTTGCAAGGGGAGAAAAGTACCCCCTATTTGCAACGCAGCTGTATTTGCCAGTGAAAAGGTATTTCTCAAAATGCTTTTTACAGAAAAGAGGAGATGTTATGTTATCAGTCATTCTGACAGGAATTCAGCATTGAATTCCTACTAAGGAACAGCAGAAAGAAATACCAAACTGCTTCTTTATATTCTGTCTACCTCATGTACTGTATCTCCCACTGCACCCTCCCTCCCATTCTCTCCTCCGCTGGGCCTGTCGCTGGCCCTGAGTCTGACAGCCTCATACTTTTTCCCTTCCTCGAACAGACCAGTAGGGGCATCATGCTAAAGAGGCCAGGCTGCAGAACCAGGCTGTCTGGCTGCAACCTTCAGCAAGTTACTTAACCACTCTGAGCCTCAGTTTCCCCATTTGTAAGACGGTGATGACAATTAGATGAGTTCAAATGTGTAAAGCACTTAAAACAGTGCCTGAAACAATTTTTGTAAGCCGTCAATAAATGTTTCATTCTGCCATTTAATAACCCTGTGAACTTGGGCAGGCCACTTTGAAAGAGGGTGTGATGTAGTGATTGAAGACACTGCATTCAAGTCAGACAGCCTTGCCTCTGAATCCTGACTTTCTTACTTAACCTCTCTGAACCTCAGTTTCCCCATCTGTCAAATGAACTTACTAACAGCTACTTCTCATCAGAGTTACTGAGAGTATTAAATAAGATGATACAGGTAAAGGCTTAGCATAGTGTCTGGCTTGATGAAGTAAGCACTCAATAAGTGGTCCTTATTATTATTATCATCAACTCCTTGAATTTCAGTCTCTTCCTGTGTAAAATGGAAACAATAGCACCCAAGAGCTGTGTAAGTTCTGAAGGACATGCAGTCTAGTTTCCCTTTTCTTCCCTCCTGTTCTTTGAGGATGCTCCACTCATTGCCTGTGAGACACTGACTCATCTGTCAAGGCCTGCTCAAAACGCCACCTCCTCCCAGAAGCCTTCAGGGATACACCACAGCCTCCTGCCCACCCCACTCCAGCTCTAAAGAGTATCTGACTGGTTCTGACTTGGTTGCACAGTTGGGTTCTGCTCTTGTCCCATGTCCATTCCACTCCCTAGGCCAGGAGTCCCAGGGAACCGCCCTAGCATAAGAATCTAAGTAGATGAAATATCAACCCTCCTCCATCTTACCTTGAGATCAAGAAGGACAATGGTTGCAGGTCACCTGAGTTATCTTCCTGGGCCTGGCTATGGAGCCCTTAGAAGCAAGAAGAGCGACTGGAACCGCAGTTCCTGCTTCAGCACGCCTGAGCCAACCAGCAGCGTCTTGAGCCCTCTGGTGGGGAGTCTGGGGCTCAGTTTTACACTGCATTCTGCTTACTCCTTCCCAGGTTTTTTCCAAGAACATCAAGTGCATTCGACGCTTGAGGAGTGCGCACGTCATATTATAATGTACCCGCAGCCCAATAAAATGCAGTTATACAGAACTACATACAAGTTGAATTGATTTGCAGTTGATCAGTTGATGTTCTGTAGCCATTGAAGTATTTATAAATATCCATTTTGCAATTTTCAGTTTTCATTTTGAAATCAATAACTTTTTTCGGCTTTCAGCCACAGTCCCTAAGCCTATGTGTCCAAGGGATGGGCTGGCAGTACTTCTAGTATCTAAGTTAGCTTGGTTAGACTCCTGGGTCCCAGAGCTTGTCAATTCCAGCCTATCTGGACTATGCCTACCCCCATCTATTTACTTACCTGTCTACAGATCTACTTCTGTCTAGCTTTCTACTGACCGACTGATCCATCTGTATCTCTACATCTATCTCTATTACCTATCTATTTATCTGTCTGTCTCTCATCTATCTACATCTATCATCATTGCCGCCTAGGGAAGAATAAAGGCAACCGGGCAGAGGGGGTGGAGAAGCCAAGCGTGGTGTAAGGCTGCCCTCTAGAGATTGCTCCAGGAAGGAGAAGGTAAGGAGTCTCCTCTTTAAGACTGTCAGTGTCATCACCTGCATTTACTGAGTGCCTACCATATATCAGATGCCATGAAGGTACTTTGGGAACAAAGGGTAAACAAAAAGGAATAAAACACATCCCTGTCCTCCAGAAGTGCACCGTTTCATAGACTGCAGGCATGCAAACATAGAATTACAGTTCAGTGCAGTAACTACCCTAACCAATATGTGTACCAAGTTCTATGGGAACACAGAGGGAAAAGAAATAAGTCTGGGGCAATAAGGGAAGGTCTCAGAGGAGAAGGAGCATTTAGGCTGGGCCTTGAAGGGTGAGTAAGAGTTTGCCAGGCAGTGCTGGGGAGGATAGGCATTTGAGCAGATGGAACAGCATGAGCAAAGGCAATGCATTGGCTGTAATGTAGCTGGAGTGAGAGATGCGTATAGCTGGAGCATGCTTGGTATGGAACAGGAGGAGACCCACCTAGAAAGGCAGATGAGGCCAGAGGGTGAGGAAACTGCCACTCAGAAGAACAGGAATATGATGCTCTGGCCAGAACCCTGTGCCAAACAAGAAGGAAGCCTGATCCAGCCATTAAGAGTGTCAATGTGAGGGGGAATCAGGCATACCTAGGACTAGGATATCAGATACTGAGACACCACAACTGTCCCTGAAATGGACTTAGCTGCCCAGCACCCAGGAAATCTGGGAAGGGGAGAACTTCCAGGACACCTCTGTCTTTTGTACTCTCCTACCCCTCTTACCATTCCCTGCTCAGCCCTCACCTCTCTTGCCTGGGCTCAAAACCTGTCTCCATCACCTACTAGCTGTGAGACCTTGAGCAAGTCACTTAATGATGCTGAGCCAGTTGCTCTCCTTAAAAGAGAAACATCATCATCATAATAATACCCACATGTCAGGGTCGTTTAAGGATTAAATGAGATGAAAGGACAGAATGAAGGTACTTAGCTCAGCACCCAACACATGGTAGAAATTCAATAAGTGCTTGCAAGTTCCCCAGCACTCCATTCTTCACCCCCTTGTCTTCTCAGCTCCTACAAGATGACTTTTTCTATGTCTCATAGTTTTAGTTCTCCACTACAGCCTAATGCCTCCCAAATCTCACTCTAGCCCAGACCTTTAATCTGAGCTCTAGACCCTCACAGGCAGCTGCCAACAGGTCATCTGAACCCTGAGGTCCTTCAGGAACCTAAACTCAACATCTGAAAAGGACTGCCTTCCCTGCCACCACCCTTAACATGTGTTCTCTCTAAATGCACGATCCAACCACCCAAGAAACTGGAAGGGTACACTAGATTTCATCTTCTCTGGTCCCCCATAGTTTGTCAGTTCCAATTCCCAAACATCCTAGAGCCCGCTCCCTTCTCTCCATCCCCACTGCCATTTGCTTGGTCAAAGTCCTCATCTTCTCACCTGCGTTACTGCAATGCTCCCTCGTTTCCCATCCCAGCCATCTCATATCTGCCTTCCACTTTGCTGCCTAAGGCTGCTTCTAAATCACAGTTCTGTTCCTGACTTTCCTCTGGTTAAACCTCTCCACTGGCGCATCAACATGCACAGGCCAAAGCCAAACATGGCCTCACGAACAAGGTGGCAAGTTTTTAGAATCTTTCAAGCAGGAAGACACTGAGCCCCACTGAAGTTTTTTACGTAACAGGAATTTATCATGAGGCCACCCAAGAAAGGCAGGAGGACGGGAATCTCAGCCACCAAACAGCCAGGCCATGTGGTGACTGGAAAGTAACCAAATGGTCCATAGGCTTTAACACATCTGTGTGAAAGGCAGTCCACACTTCCAAACACTATACATTCCAGCAAAAGTATGTGGGTGATATGTCTGAAAGCTGAACAACAGATTTATGTGTTAGAAGAAAGTTCTGGTTCCAGAGAGCAAAAAGTATTACAAAATATCTAAGTATGACTCAGAAACAGCAGAGCATAATGACTAAGAGAATTGGTTTGGGGGCCAGACTTTCCTGGCTCCATCACTTACCAGCTCTGAGATTCTGGGCAAATTGATTGACTGGTCTCTGCCCCAGTTTCCTCTCTGTAATCATAGCATAGTTTTCAGTTGATCCACTGTTGTGAGGATTAAATGCCTCACATACCAAGTGTTTGAAACAGTGTCACATATGGTAGCCACTCCATAAATGTTGGCTACTATGACATGGGAGAAGAGACTACTAATTCCCCCAGCACCCATTCTCCCCTACTTCCCGTTAGTAAACCCCATCCTAAGCTTTAGAAGGCAACATAAATGTGGACATGTGAGTAAGTTCTGGGGGATGAGCAGTAGCAGTGCAACTTCTAGATCACGTCCTTAAAAAAAGAAAAAAAGGAGAGACTCCATGCAGCAGAGAGAAGAGAACTTATCTCCATACTTGGGGCCTCCATTCTTACCTGAATCCCCACAGCACAGGAATAAGTGTCTGCTCTGCCCACCCTGGATTAGGCCCTATGGCTGAAGAGAAAACAGCCTCCAGAGAAAACTCAGGGATAAAAATGGAGGAACCAACGTTTCAGCCTGAAATAACTAGAAACCCCCAGTAAAGGAGGAAGACACTCAGGAACCAAAGAAGCCCTCAGGCCAGCTAAATTCTCCTTGGCATGTTGAGGAAATCCAGAGTTTCATTCAAGAATGGGAATTCTTTGATCAGATGATGAATCCCAAACAGAGGAAAAAGAAACACATGCTGTCAAGATCAATATCCCAGGGGCTCAGCAAGAGGGGTAGAAAGAAGAGCTGGTGAGAATGTTTCCACATGTGATAAGTTTGACAGATTCATACTGGACTGTACAGGAGGCCAACCAGAAACCAAGAACCGAACCCTTGCCTTGCCCTTTTGGAGAGGCCCTACATAGAATAATGGGCCATAGCTGGGAGAACACAGTTGCCTCAGGTCATCCCCATGTAGACATGGCCAATCTTCCACCTTCCGAGTTTCAGCTCCAAGCCTGCACCATCCTCATGCCCCATGAAGAGCTGATGTGGAACTCCACACATATGATCTACATGGAGAACCCTCAGGTGCCAGGTTGGGCACCCTGGACCCCGCGCCCGCCATGGTTACCTCCATTCCCGTATCCTGCCGTTGTCCTGGAGGAGAGCATGCCCCAGCAGCAGTGGTCGGCCTCCTCTGGATCTGATACAGATCCTGGTCTTAACAACAACTTGAACCTGTATCCCAGTTTTGTTTGAGAGATTAACAGAATATCGCAGATCCGTTCATTCATTCAGGATCCCTTCCCTTCACCCAATGGAATGAAAATAAAATTTGAAGTTGAACGAGAAAAAAAAAAAGAAAAAAAGTTGCTTGTCCTTTACCTTCCCCCTTCCTGCTGATTGAGAAGGGATGATACCTGGACACACTGCCTTAGCCACGTTGATGGGAGCCACAGACTGGGGATGGCAGAGGTTCTCTAAAAGCCCTGGGATGCTCACCTCTTATTACTACATAGGAAAGGAATGATCTTCGGGCCTCTTTGTCACAGCAGCTTAGGTGTGTATGCTTAATTAACACAACATCTTTTTCAAAATAATCCTTACCTGTTTGAAAAATGGGCAAAAGGCATAAGGAGATAGTTCATTCACATGCAAAAAATATCAACAAATAGACCTTAAATGAATGAAAATATCCTCAATTTTACGTATCAGAGAAATGAAGATTAAAAAAACATTGTGGATTCCCAGATCATGCACCCCCCCCAAAAAAAATCAAAAACAGAAACAACAACAACAAAAAAACCACTGTGATACTATTTCTCATTTATGAGATTGGCAAAAAATTAAAGGTTTGACCACACACTGTTGGCGAGGGTGTGAAGAAAATAGATGCTAACATACTCTGCTGGGGGGCGTGTAAAATGGTGCGGTCCCGAGGGAGGAGGATTTGGCAATATCTAACAGACAAGAAATGTACTCACCCTTTGACCTGGCAATCTCATTGTTAGAATTTACCCTATGACC